>CM024635.1:7639177-7728033 GCA_014182715.1 Eucalyptus cloeziana | reverse complement strand
ATTGACTGTGATTCCTGTTGTGTTTTTGGCCCCTCCCGGTATCGTTCAAGTGTCGCTTGGTAGCTTTGGACAAATTGACGAGTTGATCGGGAGAATCGCTGTGGCTGATCGTTTGAGCTGCTCTGTTTGGTAAAGGGTACTTCATTGCTGTATGATGATGTAGAGAGTCTGGAGTAACTTGGTGTTTTGCTTAGAAAGTTGTAGTTTAGGCAATCATCTGTCTCTCGTGGGAGTTGCAGCCACACTGATGAACCATAAGCAGCTGAGCTTTTTGCAAGCTAATGCTGCCCAAGCCTCAATCGAATCTAGGTCGACCCCTCGACACATTATATCAGAAGTCACCCGTGGCTAATGCCTTCGGAAATGCCTTCAGAAACAAAGAAAAGGTGCTCTTTACTTTTTCTTGGTCATTCTTGGTCCTTTGTGGAGTTGCATATGACAGGTCTTTGAGGGAAACCTGTAAGCATATTGTGAGATGCAGTTTTACGAGACTGCTCATAATGTTAAACTTTTGTCCACCAAGTTGTCGATGTGTATTTTCAGGATGAATAGACGCCAGAAATGAGCATGACCCGTGATTTTCTTGCTTTCATTTCCATCGCTGCTTCAGCCAGTCACAAGTTCGCCCAGTAATGAAGGTTACATGGGCCATTGCTCGCGTTCACGAGACGTGGGCAAAGTGATTCTTCGCACTGATTAGAAAGGCCAATCCATGGGTTTGCAGCAACGCAGGAGTGCTTATATTGAATTCGACCGAGCCCGGTCACAATATTTTTTTTGCTTCAACTGCCTATAACATCTTCTGCTTCACTTCGTCATTGATCTGGTCTCGACTCCGGCGGGGTCTTATCTCGACACTTGAAAGAAGGTATTTACTTCGACAGAAATGATTGATCTAGTTTCTACTTTGTCGTGAGATTCACAAAGTCTTGGTTGAATGTTCTTGATGGGATGAATCTTTGTTCTGCTGAGAAAGAAAGAATCATGCCTTGACTTATCGGGAATCGGTCTTGCTTATGTAGCGATGAGTTCTTGACGTATACAATTGTCCGATTTTCAACGTTTTAAGGAGCACCGAAATCGGATTTGGATTGAGTGGTCCTGGTCCGGTCACCCGTATCACTTGCCTTTCTTCTTGTTGATGACCATCATTTTGGCGAACTACATACCTTGACATCCGGTGGCCAAATGTATCTTATCCCCCTCGACGCCCGGAAACTAGGGCAAATGGGAGAATCGAAAATTTTCTTAAGTATGGAAAGAAAGAAAAATGTAAAATTGGGGTGCACCTTGTGAATAAAGAAATTAATGAAGAAATGAAACTACACAAGAACCGGATCAATAAAAAACCTCATCACCATAGTCATTTCTTCTGAAATTTCGTTTCGCGGAAAATAATTTCCTAATGTTTTCCGGATTTTCCAGGCGTTCTTACGGAAAATGAATTTTTGGGAAAATGTTTTCATCAAAAGAAAAGTCTTCTAGTAGGGAAAATGTTTTCACTTTTCAAAAGTGAAAACATTTTCCTCACTGATCTTTCTTATCTCACACTCTACAAATCATGACTTCGTCCTTCCCTTTCTTTTTTTTCTTCTTTTCTTTTTTCATTCGAATTCTTTTTAATTCGAATTATTTTTAATTTCCTTTTTCTTTCATTTTTCTTTTTTTCTTTTTTTTTTTCCTTTTTTTTGTTTCCCGTCTTCTTCTTCTTTGCTAGTATCAAACCAAACAACTCAAGCTCGTCGATCTCAAACTCTTGCCGATTTGGCAGGCCTGAGCTTTGCGTCTTGGCCGCTATTCTAGGGAGCGGAAAATATTTTCCTTACCGAACACCGGAAAATATTTTCCGAAATGTTTCAGTTTTAAATTTAACACCGGAAAATATTGTCATTTTCCTGAAAATGATTTGGGAAAATATTTTCCTGAAATGGCCATTTTCCGAAACGAATGCACCCTTACTCGTAAAAATTCATCTGAAAGCCTGTCATCTCTATTTTCTCGCTCGCTATTTATACCATCATGTAAGATCTAAACAACCAATGGCTAATTCATAGCTCGTACTCAAAAATAAAAGGAACAAGAACCATGTGTGGTGATCTTACGCATTTTCTTCGCAAATATTCATCGTCCTTCAGTGCATCGAAATGGTTGGAGAATGAGCAAATCTTGTCTTGACACGTGCCACTAAAAGAAACTTTGTGAGATTCTTGAGTACTGCAAAATAGCTTTTAGTGTCAACCACAACTACACCGTTCTCGGCGACTTATGGCGATTTCATGCAGAACGCTTTCGTTAAAAATCGCTTATTTAATAAAAATTATTTCTATTTCGGTTTAACAATTTTAACAAAAACGCTGCCGGTGAACTGTTCTTAATAAAAAAAGAATGCGAACACATTTAGGGCCCATTTGTTTTCATTTCTTTTTTTTGTTTTTGAACAACTTTTCTTTTTTTTTTTGTTCCTGAGAACAAAACGAACAAAACGCCAGCCAGTTGTCTAAAATTTGCTGTTTGTTTTTAAAACACATCTCAATGTAAAACAGCAAACAAAAAAAATTGCTTTCTCATTTCTGAACAAAAATCGAAACACTTCTCTTTTTTTTTCTTTTCTTCTTTTTTTCTTTGGCCGGCCGCCGATCCGCCATGGCCCGTCAAGGTCGGCGACGCCGTCGAGGGCGACCAAGCCGGAGCTGCCGCCGAGGCGAGCGACCATCGCCGCCCCGCGAGGCTCGCCCGGCTGAGGCCGAGCCGCCGCCCCGAGGCAGTAGGTCGAGCCGGGCCAATGGGTCGGGCGAGGCCGCCGACCGACGTATGGACGCGGCCATGGCCGAGGCCTACGACCGGGCCAAAAGAAGAAAAAAAGAAAATAAAGAAAATAAAAATAAAAATATTAAATAATTAAAAGAAATAAAAAAATACAAATTTACCAAACTTGTTTCTATTCATTTTTTTATTCCCTAAACAAGTTTACCAAACTCCTTTTTTGTTCAAAAATTTTTATTGGAACTAATAAACACTTTTTTCTATTTCTCGTTTTCCTAATAATTTTTAAACAAAATGTTACCAAACGCACCCTTAGTAAACTTATGTAATTTTTGTTTCTTTTAATTTTTTAAATTTTTTAAAATTTTTTTTCTCTTTCTTTTTCTTTCCTTTTCATTGGTCACTGCATTACGCCTAAGAACCAACTTAACCAGGGCCTGGCGCCCTGCCTTTGCCGGGGGCTGGCGATGCTCCAACCAGGTCGCCGGGTCTCAACCGCTGCCGGGCCGACCATGGCTAAGGCCGACGATTGGCCAAAAGAAAAAGAAGAAGAAATGAAATGAAACGAAAGAAGAATAATAAAAAATAAGTATAAGTAAAATTGCTTTCTCGAAAGTATTCCAAGAATAATAAACAAGTTTTTTTGTTTATCATTGCTCCAAATTGCTCCGATCAAAAATGATTCAATAAAACGCAAACAAACGCTGCTTTCTCGTTTGCTTTCCCAACCAAAAAACGAATCATGCCTACGAACAAAAAATAAACACGAACAAACGGCCCTTTATTTTCCTTTTCTATATTTCATTTCAGTCGAACCTTCTCTTTTAAATGAAGATTTTGCAACAGTTCGATACTTCAAACACTTGTTTTCAATCAAAATCTCCATTGTCTTATTCACTTCACCATCTTGATCCAAAGCCAAATTTTCAACGGACCTTCAGTCTCGACATACCTTTCTCTCTCTACTTCCCACTCTCCCAAATATAGTATAGAAATCATGAGTTCGATTCAAATTACATTAGGGGAATTTTTCATAATAAAACCGCATTTTCTCTTTATTAGGTGGTCTAAAGTTATATGGTCTACACATTCCAGTCTTAGGTACAAATCATTGAAAAATCGGAAGAATTGCTTGTGAAGATTCGTTGTCGAATGACGTGAACGGTCGACCACCGTACGCGTGGCATGTACGTGGGCATCAACGTCCGGAGATGGAGAACAGACCCAAACCTCTTTTTCTTTTCAATGTCATGAAGAAAATTTCTAATTTTCCTCGGATGATGTTTTGACAAATTCCTCTTGAAAATGCGGTGGACTTTCGGATGCGACAACTAATTGAAAACACACTGTAAAATTTTAATGATTCAAAATAGCCATAATTGATCGATCGATTTAATTATTTTTGTCAATCTTTCCCGAATCATTTCCTTTCTTTCGAGTTCAAATTAGCATAGTTCACTAGTTCTTTGGGTTTTTATGAGAATCATCTAAAGTGCGAGTATTTTAATAGACCTAATGATTGAGATTCCGATTTAAAGGAATATTAACAAAGTACGTGTATTTACAATGTCTCTCAAAGTTCAATCTAGAATAACTCCTCGTAGTATAAAATTCTTTAGTTTTTCTAGAAAAATCTTTACTTAAAGTTATGAATTCCTTATAATTGTTATTTTTCTCTAAATATGTCAATAACAAAAGTCATTAGTGAGGTTCGGAATCATTAGAAAAATATCCCTCGTAGAAATCAGCTCGAGCACATCAATCGATAGAAGATAGGGAATGAAGCGTGTATAAAAGCAAATGGAAAACAACATGAGATAGCGATTAAAACATCAAATTCTTTTTATTAACGTAGAAGGTCGTGTATTTTCACGCGTGGCTTTTGCATATTCAATAAATAGCAGCTTTTACCATTATCATCCGTATTTTTAATCAACTCAATAAGTCAAGGAGCGTTTTAATAATGTTAGTGCGTGGAAACAGTGTGAGGATCTTCACGACCCTCCTAATCATTTAACTAACTTTAGATTTCCCATTTAGAGTGCTCTGGATTCAGTTTTCAGGGAGTGTCTTTAGACAAAAAGTAGAGGCTTTTAAGGTAAAGCAGTTTTCTGAAAAAATGTAAGTAATATGTGGTAAAGTGTATTATAAAAACACATGAGGAGACAACTTTGACTCAAATGCCATTTTGTAAAAAATACACATCGGAAGGCACTTTTGCCTACTAAAAAAAAACAGTCTAAAAATATTTGCCAGCAAAACTCGGCCTCCATTAACTAGCATTGAGAAAAGTCAAGAGACCTCAGATGTAGCTCAGGTCGCACGACCTAGACATGGCTGGGCAATGCCAGATCTGGCCTCGCTGCGAGGCCATGTGAAGTGGGGACAATTATAGAATTATGAAATTCGGGGGAAGGCAAAATTTGTATTTACATTATGGAAATACAGCAATGTAGAGCACTTTTGGGTCAACCTTGAGTCAAAGTGCCTTTAGAAATACGGTTGCATTTCCCAAAGCTCTCTTTAAAGTTTGCCCAAACGTCATTTTCATTTTTTTGCCCCCAAGGACTTTACAGCACCAGATGGATTGTAAATGCTGAGCTAAGCACATTCTCAATCGACCACCTTTATCTTTTTTTTAAATTTCTTTTACTGGGCAAGTGAAATGCTGGATCTGCCTTTACGTGTACGCGGAATTAGGTATTAGAGCAAGATCGGACGATCATTCCAAGAAATCACGTACCTCCTCTCGTAGATCGAGTATCCTGGGATCCAACGATCGAATTCCCGGAGAAATTCTAGAACAGCCCCTTTTCAACGGGAGCTTATTCAAATCCTAAAATTGAAGGACCCCACTTAACAGCACAGTGCTGAATATGAGGAAAAGCGATAATCGCGGGCAAGTTGATTGGGGAAGGGGAAGGAAGACGCTGGCTCATCGGATCACCAAAACCTTCATCTGCAACTTGCCTGATGTGGAAAGAGAGGTCGCCTGCAACCGCGACTGGTCGTACCCTCTCTTTCTGCAATCTGTAAAGCGCTCAGCAAGACTCAGAGAGAGAGAGAGAGAGAGTCTGCAGGGGTCCATTAACTGGGCTTGGTAACAGACTGCACATGGCGAGCGCAGTACAGTTGGATCTTTCAATGTGTGCATGGTATCGAGATAAAGTCGTTGGGATTTCGAGAGCTCGGCCTCTACTTCAAGATGAGATTTTACAACGTACCAATAGCTACCACACTTGTTAGTTTTGTCTCCTGCTTTTCCTTTTTGACAAGGGAAGGACAAGTATTCACGTTGCAGACCCAGACACAGAGCATCTGTACAGCCCGAAAACACCCCGGGTCATCGAGTGGCTAAAAATGAAGTAGACCCAGATGCCGAAATTCGGATAGAATCCGCGGCTCGGTCCGCGAAGGCCCCGGCGGCGAAGAAGATTGACACGCGGGGGAGCGCGATTCATGCATGGAGCAGCAGTCAGGCAAGAGTCGAGAGCCGAAGAGCAAATAGAACAGAGGATGAACCGAGAAAAGATTATTTGGGTCTTTTTCATTTTTCTTTTTATTCACACAAGCAGCACCCAGAAGAAACAATCCAGTTACATACATGAAAAAGCACATTATTTTCCACGCTGATGAATCTAATACAGGAATGCATAAGAATTACAGACAAAATTATCAAAAGCGAGAAAAAGCAGAGGCCTTACGGAGGGATGATAGTCTCCTCTTTCCCATCTCTTCGTTTCGTACTATCGCCTCCGAGGGGCATTGGACGAGAGAGTACAACCGACAGAGCTGAACCGGCAGGAACCTCCTGAATTCTCCTCGAAGACTTGAAGGCGCCTGATTTGAAGCTGAAGCACCCACATGCATCTTCACGATTTCGAGAGGCAGAGGAGGCCCGGACAATGTGGCGCAGAGAACTTCAAGAACTCGGCCCTTGGCACGGCAATTTGAGCGAAGATGCAACAAATCGAAGCTTTTCTCACTGAATTATGCAGCAAATGGGGCCACCACACGAGCAGCGAATCGAGGAGTTTAGACTAGAAAAAGGTGAACATACCCCCTGGGCATGCAAATGCCATTAGTCTTCAAGACATGTGACAGAACAGTGTCAACATGCGCAAGAATCCGCCTTAATCCTTGCGCAAAGTACGTTGAATTAACCAACCTGATGTCCTTTATGGGCAACATCATCACAAGACACTTCTAGGATTTTGCGCAAAAACCCCCATTTCTTTTTTTTTCCCTTCGAACAGCAGACCCTCGGAATTCCAAACAAGAGCCCGAATTGCCGCAAGCCCCCGTGTCTTGTCGAAGAAAGACTTCCCACCAAGGAAGAAGAAACCTAAGAATGACCCTAAAGAAACGCTACAACCAGAAAGAAAAAAGGAAACGCCCTAAATTGAATCATGCATTGAGCGGAACTCCTACTTCTTCCTCCACCCAAAGAACTAAATAGCCTAAGCCCCTAAAAACTTCACCTAAAAATTCCTTCTTGTCCATCTTCACACAACACGCACACACACACTGACTGACTGAGAAACGACAGGACTTGCACATATTTATATTATATACCAACGCAACGCAGTAAACTGCCTGGGTGCCTCCACCGGAGCACCCCCACCACCCCCCAACCCCCACGGGATCAGCGCGTGTCGTCGTCCCTCCGGCCGGAGTTCCCGGACCCGCCCGACAAGGAGGCGAGCAAGTTCAGGTGGCCCGGGATGTAATTCCCGACTCGGGCTGCCGACGCTTCCCGATCCCCTGCTGCTGCTGATGCAAGAAGAAGGACGGCGCCTGCTGCGACACCGACACCGCCCCGCCCTGTTGCACCACCATCTCCGGCGGCGCCGCTGCGGCCGCCGCCGCCGCCGCGAAGCTCCAGAAGTCGGGCCGCGCCGGCGCCCAGAAGCCGCCCGGGGCCCGCCGGCGCCGACCATCCCCTCCACGGTGGGGCCCACGACGGAGACCTCGTCCTTGCCGTTCCCGCCGTCGTCCTCCGCCCTCACGCGCTTCCCGAGGATGAACGGCGGCCCGAGGAGGGGCTTGTGCTCCATCGACGAGGCGTTGGGGACATGGAGATCGAGCAGGAGAGGCCGCCGGAGCTGGCCGCCGCCGCCGCCGCCGCGGACGGAGGCGGAGACGGTGGAGAAGCTGGCGGGGGTGGTCCCCGTCCCGGTGGCGGCGATGATGGAGGGTTCGGCCTGGCGGAGAAGCCACTCGATGGTCTGGCCGTCGGACTTGTGCCCGAGCTCGCGGGTGAGCTGGAAGACGCGGGCGGCGCATATGATCGGCATCCGTATCCGGCGGCCGCGTCCGTCGACCTTGCTGTGCCGGTCCTGGAGGGGGCTTCTTGACGGCGAGGGCGCCGTTGGCCCCTGCTGGTGCGGCTGCCGCTGGGGATCGATGATCGCCCCGTTGGCGGCGGCGGCGTTGCTCCCCACGTCGGAATTCGACATGGCGCTCCCGAGACCAAACCCTCCTATGCCGCCCCTCCCCCAACCTCCGCCTCCGTCGTAAAAGGTCCGCTGCTTTCCCTTCCGCTCTCTCCGGCGACGATCCGCAGCTACAGGACGGGCACTTCGCTGTCGCGAGCTTCGAGCTGGCCGGAGCTGAGCTGAGCTTGAGCTTGAGCTGAGCTGAGATGGAGGAAGGTGGTTGAGTGGTGTCTGCGTCGGGCGTGGCTCGTCGTCGTCCGCGAGCTTTAGAGAGAGAAAGAGGAGAGAGAGTGAGGAGGTTTTTAGGGTTTGGAGAGAGAGAGAGAGAGAGAGAGAGAAGCTAATGATTGAGAGGCAGGAGCTGGTGGAGACAGGAAGGAGGGCACATGGGGAGTGGGGCCCATCGGGAACATCCCCCACAGCTCACGCCCCTCGGGCGGGTAAAAATCTCCACCCCCGCACCCCTCCACGCGCCACCCCGCCCCCACGCGCCTCGCACGTGCCGCGCGCGCCAATCGCAGATGATAGGGAGGGAGGGAGAGATGGGGGAAGGAATTTCTTTTCTTTTTCTTCTTTTTTTTTTTGGGTCGTGAGGAAGGGAATTTAATAAGCGTCTGGATGAGTTGTCAGATCGTGGGCCCCACCCCCGCTCTCTCTCCCTTCTCCGGCGATGAGATGAAAGCGAAACCCGACCGAAGGTTCGAGTGTTAATGCCCATCCCAGCTCAGCCGAACCTCGCCGCCGGTGAACTCGGTCGCGTAATCCAGATGCGACGTCGTTCGCCGGTCGTGTACTTGCTTACAACGTCACGCCGCGCTTCGATGATCCCACTTTCCGAACGAGGGAAATTTCAAAATTTTAAGATCGCTCTCGGTTCGATATTCTCCTTCCTCCTCCGTAGATGCATTATATATATATATATATATATATATATATATGTATGTGCTGCGCGCGAGAGTGTGTGGACGCATTCAACAAATAAACCAACCGAAAAACGGATTGGTATGTAGGAGGAATATAAAACGATTGTTAGGCCGATTGTGTTTGTGGCATAGTGACGACACTCTTTCTTTCACACAAGATCTTTGTTCAAGATGTGCTGACTTGTCGCCTTCTCTTAACCGATACTCTCAAAAAATGAGGGATTGAAACCCAAGAATAAATATGGAGAAATAGATTAACGGTCATGAGTTGCTCTAATTATATGACGCACTAACTTATTATTCTTGCGATTTTTCTTATGAGATGCGACTTTCTAGTTAATTCAAGTTTGGATCGGAATAATGTGTTGATTTAATGTTGTCAACTTTGAGTAAGTGATTGTTTTGTCTTATTCGATTTAATATCTCTATGCATGATTACAATTAAAGACAAAGGCGTGTAATCAATTGATTACGTGCATCTTTCAGCTTTTAAATCTCTACATATCTAGTCAACTTGTCAAGGATTGATTGGGCAACTCAATCGGTCAATCGCATATCTCACGTTTGCACGGTAATTTTATGCGCCGAGTAAAGTACCACGGTTGCACTATATAGATGTCGGTGGGTGATTGGCCAGGTGTGGTAGGGTTTACGCGGACCTACGTACTCGATCCCGTTATAACAGATTCTCATTTTTTGGACTACGTGACTCAATTGCTTATACTGCACCTCGTGACCCAACCTACTTGGAGTTTTCCGATCTTGCCCAAAGCCAACCCTATTTCCAATTATAACTTATTTTGTACCCTAATATCCTCTACGACTCAATTTTATATTAAATACACGAAACAACGCAACTCTCCTAACTGGGTGATCAAACATTGCTCGTAATAAATAAATACATGAACTTTTCAACACCAAATGAAAATTAATGATCCACAAGGTTAATTATAATAATAAAAATTAGCAACAAAACATGAGTCTAATATTAGTCTTATTCCCATAACTATTACATGAAGCTACTAATTTATCCATAAAAACTCCTCCACGAAATAGAAATTTGGTGAGCCAATCCACGTCGTACACGAGAATTTGGCGCAACGAACACTGCTCTCTCGTCCGCTGGATGGTGCGAGGAGGTGGGAGTCAATGAGGGAGGGAAGCAAGTGAGGAGGAGGAACGACAAAGGAGGAGGCCGTGTATGTTTGAGATAGCAAAGAGGAAAAATACCGTGCGATTACGAGAGTAAAAATAAGAATAATGGGAAAACAGAGTTTTTCACCTATATTTACAAAAATCGGTTCCAAAACCGATCCGAGAACTGGTTTTGAATTTTGGGAACCGCTTATTTCTACAAGGAACCGCCTCCCGAATCTCTATTTTATGGGTGGGCCTGGCCCAATTCATGGATATACCCAGCTTTGGTTGCACACACCTAGCTTGCGGCTCCTTGACCACCTCCATTCAATAACTCCCTAGTCGCATTGATTTTAAGAAGCCTCGATTCTTCTATGACGTTTGATCGTACTTTTCATGGCATAGGATTATATCACCCAACACACGAGCATCGTGTTGTGCAACAATTACGGAACTTACTTAGATGAGTAGAGGCTACGGTTCAAAATGAACATTCCGTCACCCCCTCGGAATTTCAATAATAACACCTAACTGCTGCCACTCACGAGTGGCCATCTATGCTCACATTTTTTAGTTGATCAATTGAGGGTAATAGATGATAATTGATAGATAAGAGATAAAAAGAGATCTAGCTATTAAAGAGTTCAACAAAATTGAGGAAATAATAAAAATAATGGTTAATATTATGAAAAATAAATAATTAGTGCGTTTGTGATAAATTTATCACTAACTAATTTTTTTAGTTATCAAGATTCTCAACCCGATACAAACATTTCAAGTTTAACTTAACGGAAACTAGAGAAAGATAAATATATCACGAATAAAACCAATTTAGAGTTTTGGAAAATACATTAATTTTTAATTTTTCATGATTTTTAACTAACTGATTATCCGTACGGGGTGACGCGGTGAAATCGGAACCGGCCCACAAAAGGAAGGGTGTCCGCGAGCCACGTCATCCGTCGCAACAAATTTGGAAAGTAATAAACTAACGCCCGCGAATCGTTGTCCCCTGTAAGCGTAGTACACACTACACAGCTATTATTGCAAATGTAGTCAGAAAGATTATCTCATTTCCCACCGTTTCCAGCCGGGGGAATTGCTCGAAACGGCGTCGTTTCGGGCCACGCACGCGGGAAGATTTCTTTTGTAAATAACCTGCAGGGTGCGCTGATCCGTTGTCCTTAATTTTGTGGGTTTTTATACCGTGGTCCGGCGATGTAACTGGAAATTAAAACGACCAGGGCACCAAAACCCGCCACGTGTTAATAGGGACTGTCTCGGCTCCCGCCCAAAAAAGATGCTCCTTTTGAAGAACTCTGGACGGTTGCATGCTTACGTGAGCAAGAGAATAATTAAGGTTCCCTTTATTTAGTAAAAGTGATTCGTTTTAAAAATATTTTCATTACTCACAAAAATATTTGAATATAAATTATTTATTGATAATAAAATATTTTTCTTTAACTAATTATTTTAAAGATATAGGGGATCTGCTGCGAAATAAATGCAACCTAAATGTGAAGAGATTAAATGATACCTATTCATGATAATAATTCATATGTTTGTACTATATATGGATATTAGTAATTATCTTTTTTTTGCCGCATTAAAAAAGCAAGGGCACCGGCTGTCCCACCTAACGTATTTTGCTCGATTTGTTCGGTGGTGGACACCTGAGATTCTACGCGTTGCTTAGCAATTTTTCTACCAACGTAACATAAACGAGGCAAGACCGAATTAGAAAAGGGAAATAGTACGACAGAAGAAGACCGGTTTGATCTCCCGACCAATGTTACCAGAAAAAGACATAAAAAGAAAAAGAAAAAAGGAAATAGAGAAGTCGGAGCACGAAAAACGGGGGGTTGCGCACACGCGCTCGTGCATCGCGTGGGGGCGACCGGTCTCAGCATTAAAGAAGTCAAGTCAGTGAGTTTTTGTCAGTGAGCCCCAAATGGACGCCCCCCCCGGCCGGTATTTACGAAACTGCCACTCCGAGTTCCGGCTCCAGCGCTCGCCCTGCTCCTTTTCTCCCAGCTGTATTATCCATTTTAGCAACAGTCGGGCCGTTGTTTCCGGAACGCGGGCAACCTCCTCCCGCGGCGTCCGATCCGTCACGCGTCGCCAGAGCCCCGGGGGGCCGATCCAACCTTATCGGACCGGCGTGCGGTGCGGTCCCCATTGCGAGCACGTAGACCATGACATAGAAGCGATTTCGATAGTGGTTACTCATTAGCAGACTTGTTAAACGAATTAAGCAAATTTAAGTTGCATGAAAAATAATTCAACTCATATTATAATATAAGAAAACTTATACCCAAATTGATATCGAAACACAAAATGAGCCAGTGAAAGAGAGTTATAAGGATTGATTGAGTTTAAATAAGTTGTAAATTCATTTAAGTATTTTAGATTTTGCTATTCTAAACATATTTTTGACCCATTTGCTAAATATAATTAACTCATATAACAATTTAACCTATCAAATATGGCCTTGAAGATGGTTCTATGATCTATTTTAATAGATCCACTTATGAATTCCCTCTGTTCCGAGAAAAAGGGAGTAATAAATAAATAAAAATAATCACCGGTGTCACTGAAAATAATTAAATAATGAAAATTATTTCTATTACCAACAACGATCTATGTCTAAATAGTTTATTGGGTGATGGAAATACTTTATATTAAATCATTTTCGATGAGCAATAAAAATAATCATTTTTACAAAGATATTTTTAAATATTCATTATGCACGCAATAAATTTAACCTTGATCGTTGTTCGAAATTCTTTATTGGACACCAAAACAAAGATTATACGGTTGCCACGAAATGGATGACGAGTGAATGTAAAAATTAGCTACGTCACCTATACGCACCGGTTGATCGTGACTATCAATTGCAATGTAATCCGAAAAGCTCAACTATCATCAGAGTTCGAAAAAGGCATTTCCACTTGAGGAAGTGTTGCTATTTCAAAGCGGATGGACTGATCTTAATTTGGCTCTTCGAGCTAATTTAATAAACTCACGGAGCATCTCAGTCAGTCGTTCAATATTTGCGACCTTCTTATGGCCAAAAGGTAATTGGAAACTTCAGTGCCGATTTACAAGGTAGAAATTTAATTTAGTCCGACAAAATTCACCAACGCCCTAAAGACTACAGTAGAAACTAGATCAGTAGCTTAATAAAATAAAGGGGCATTATTGGATCGATTTTATAAGGCAGCCAGGAAGTTTTTGCAATTTATTTTTTTTCCCTACCTTATCCAATCGCATCACTGAAATCCGACACGTAAACAAATTCTCCCCATTATTCTAATCGACCAGCTGCCACAAAATCTCCGCTAATCATCCGTGTTTTTTAATCATTTTAAAATTCCAGACTTTATCAGGCAACGGTCAACACACGATGGATTATTTTCCCGGGAGTCAATTTTCGGGGCCCAAAGCCGGATTTTACCAAGTAGACGTTTCCGACACCCCAGAAAAAGAAGAAAAACAAAACAAAAGAAAACCGCATAAAAGTCCTCGTCCCGAATACTTTTCGCAACGTGGGGCCTCCAAAGTCTTAAAGTTGGCTCGCGTGGGGTCCCTGCAAAAACCGCTAATTAATTATTCGGCCACAAAAAGAGAGAGAGAGAGAGCAGGACAGAGCAAATCTATGCGCCAAGAAGGGAAACACGGTTGTTTTATTAAATAATTATGTACAAGACTGAGATTTTCCTTCCCAGGCAAACATGTTTCCCGTGTAGCGCAGTAAGTTATATGAATGAAGTCGAAAGTGGACGAGAGTTCCCACCTCTTGCAGATAAATATGAATCCTTCGCGCTTGACGTCACTGGGGACCGACACCACAGTATGACTCGTTCTCATCAGATCGATGATTAATTCCGTCCATGATAGACAAAATTATTAGGGGCTCGATTCTATTTACAAGACGAACAGCATTTGATAACTCAAATACTCGATCTTTTATGAACTAATTTTGGAGGAAATCTCCCCATTATATATGTATTAATATTATTATTAGCAGAATATATCATTAGAAAAAACCCCCAGGAAATATGCTACATAAAAAGATAATTATCCAATCGGTTATACACTTATTATACAAATATCAATTCTCGTTGATTAGTCAGGGGCTGCGTGTGGGAATTGTAAAATGGGGAATATTAGTCCACGTCGTCCCAAGTCAAGTTTACAATTGGCCGGCAGCTCAAGTTACTTGGCTTGGTTTCCACGTGCCTTGTTCTCCTTCTTTTCCTCTCAGCTTCTGTCTCCCCGCGCCAAAGTCTTGGTCTTCGGGAGGCCAATTCATATGACTCTCGTTGGTGCATTGGGGTCAAGTCGTTCCAAAAGCAACATCATTCTTTATCCCTCTGCATCCTCTTCCTTTATATATGTACCCTCCTTGTTTTGCTCCAACACCATCTCCCTCCAAATGGATCTTACCATTTCGCGTTCCTCTCTCTCCTTGCTCTTCTTCATCATCTCCCTCCAAATTCACTTCCTGGTGCCTGCTTCTGGCTATTTCGAGCCATTCCAAGAATGTGTTCCCTATCCTTGTGGAGATCAAGAAATCAGCTATCCATCCTTTCAAGCATAATGATCGACCAAATCACTGTGGATATCCAGGTTATGAGCTCGGCTGTGACGGAGATAACCTGATCCTTTCCATGGAGTCCCTGAAATATTGGGTGATCCACATAGATAGGAGCACGCATATCCTTGAGGTGCCAAGGACAGATTTATGGGCCGATATATGTCCTAAAAAACATGTCAACACCACTTTAAACTGCAATCTTTTCAATTACCCTTCCACTTACTTTAATTCCACCTTATTCTACGATTGCGATTCATCACCGTCCCGTCAACCTTATCAACAGTTCTCTTGTCCCCAATCTGGAGATGGCTACTTTGCTCCCACTGCGACCATTGAAAAGCCGCTACAAGAGCTATGCAAAATCAGTGTCCTAGTCCCATTTCCACGTAGTGAAGCTCTCGATCTACCACTGCCACTAAAGGACAGCAATGATAGGGCTACTATTAGTGAGTTCCCAAAGAAAGGCTTTGAGATTACCTGGATTGCCAACACGTCGCAGTGTGAAAATTGCAACAAATCAGGGGCAAGATGTGGTTTTGACTGGATAAGGCATCAGTTCAATTGTTTCTGCTCTGATGGAGCCCATTCACCGACCTGCAACGTTAAGCGAGTTCGGGGAAGCTTCCCTTCGAGTATGTATGCTTACTCTCACCTTGTATGTGGTTTTCAATTAGCTAAAGCTGTTCAATTAGATGGATTGCTAGGCATACCCACCCCTTTGCTTGTTAATTGGAAAACGACCCGCTCATGCCCCTGAATCCTGACAATCTCATTTTGCTGGTCACGATACAATTTAGACTCTCAAGTCCCAAAACTTTATCACCCCATTCTCAACGACCTTCCTTACCCTAACTGTTGGATCATTAGGTCTGTTTCTGCAAACCCACAAGATCCACTGGTTTAAATACGACAAGCGAAGATGCTCCGAGCTTATTATAAAATTTCACATCATGGACAAGTATTTTAAATCAGAATGCGTTAGCCTATAAGTCAAGTAACGAAAAATTTGGGTTTGACTTGTTCTTTACCTCTCATGAAACCAACTCCTGCCCCCTCGAAGGGACTAGACTTTTTCACGGTGAGAACCTAGAAAAAGGTTTTCACCTTTCGATTTCACCATGGGAAGAAATCCGGAGGAAATTGCTTCGCATGTTTCCTGACCAACCCCACGCTTGTACCTGCAATGACCCTGGTATGTTCTTTTGGTAGCATACCCAGGTGATCATCCTCAGCTTCATTTGGTGGGTTCTTGTTTATATCAGCGCATGAGAATCTATTGTCAACCGTGTAAATTATGCACAAAATCGTTAAACCTTGAGCTTCTGCTCACTTAGTACCTCAAAGATCATATGGCAAATGGACCCTGAAAAATTTGTCCAGAGAAAACTTGATGCCGTTGAATGTGATCAACTTGTTTCTTTTGTTGCAAATTTGATGGTGCCATACTTGTTTTGTCTTCCTCTCCATCTAAGAATATCATGCGACAAGAATGACTTTTATGTGACTTTTCTTTTTGGGGCGCCGAGCAAGAAATTTTTTTTTAAGATAGCCACTCCTTGGCCATGAAGTCTTCATGAGAGAGACTGGTTTTTGCTGACTAGCCGCAAAGATTAGTATAATGTGAGGTTTGTTCCTAATTGTAATTTAGAGGTCCCTTTGACTCGTTTCCACTGCCTCGCTTGGTATATGCTTCGAAGCTGAAGAACTGACACGACTGTAATAGGACTTAGGACCGATTCAAACCAACTCCATTTGATGTTTCTGCAAATGTTTTCCACACCCTCTGCTACTTTATTCGCCTATCCTCTGAAATCCTCTGCCTCCGTCCGGTTCGAATGTATCACCCAAACTTCATGTGTGTGCAGCAAATTGTCACCAATTTTCGCAAATGTTTTCCACTCTCTCCTACCTCTTTCTCATATGCCCTGAAATCCTCTGCCTCCTTCCGGTCCAAATGAATCATCCAAACTTCATGTGTGTAGCAAATTGTCACCAATTGATGCTTATCATCATCTTCACCAACTTCTATCTAGCTCTATCGGATGATGCACAGTACGAGGCTTGCATGCCTCGGAACTGCATATCTGGGCTGAAAATCAGCTTACCCTTTTAGGATTTATGGTGAACAAGAGTCCTGTCGGGGCTATCCGAATTTCAAGATTACCTGCAAAGAGACATACCTTGTCCTGACTTTCTCAGATGGGGAATTCACTATCAAGGATATCTTCTATGCGAACAATTGGTTCCTCCTGGCTAATGCCCGTGTAGCAGTAATCCTGTGATGCTCCACCCCATAATATCAGTCTTGAAAGGACGCCTTTCAATCTCAGTTCCACTAATGCTGATCTGTTCTTTTACTATAATTGCACCTCGCAGCCAACAAGCTTTTACAAATCCAGTGGACTGTCCTCATTTTTTTTTTTTTGGTCGAAACTGTCCTCGTAACTTCACCCACCATTCTTTTACTTTTTTCCTGAGGAAGCATTGCAGGAAATGGATTACTGTTCTGTCGTCAGCTCCTGCTATTCCGCAGTTAGCAATCCTCTTTACATTAATGCCGATTTCACGGGCTTGAAGAAGGGTTCCTATTGAACTGGACTGCAGTTAATAGTTAGCTCTTTAGGTCGGTATCTGCTACCATAACGTCAAATGGTTAAATAAATTAAGTGAAGATGCTCCGACGTCACTGTAAAATTTTGCAAATGTTCGGCTAAAACTACAAGTTTCTTCTTGGGCTTTTATTATGAACACAACCAAATGATCATTTGGGTAGTTGAAATATATTATTGATAGAGGTGAACTGCGCACTTAATTAAATCTTTGCACAATCAATGAAAATTTTGTTCATGATGATAGTGGGGAAATAAATACTGAAAATGTTTTTACTGTTATTTAATTCTGTATCATTTATACGTGCTGTGGATAATGTCCTCAGGCTTTTCCAATTTCTTTACCTTAGCTTAGACTCGGCTTGCTTACTGCTGCAAACAAAACTCTCCAATCTTTTGGGTCCCAAGACATCTTATGGGAACCTCATATTTTGATGTTTCTATCTTTCTGCAATAGTTTGATGTTTGTATCTTTCTGCAATAGTTTGCTAGTTATCAATTGGGTGTTCATTCTTGCCTGAACATGAGCTGCCCACTTCTTTTATCTGTGGGACGACTTCTAATCAAACCTATAGGTCCGCTTAGAGGCTAAAAGAGTCGAGACATGTCCAGAATATACCGCCCATTCAATACACAGAAAGTTTTATCCATGTCCGCCTCATAGCACAATGTCGATCATATTGCAGCGTGTTTGCTACTTCTAAACCAGATAACCTTTTTTGCTGTCTTCCTGTTCATCCCCTGATAGCTCTAGAATTAAGGATTTGAGCTAATGTCTATACTTGTTAGTCAATCAAGCACAGATCCATTTGCATGTGTTTCCAGTTTCTATGGTAAGATGTCACTAATCGATCCAAACTGGTGAATTTGAAATTGTCACAAGATCAAGCGAGCAAGAAGGAAGAACCGAGAAAGCAATAAGCTATAGGGAAGATAGTATTGAAGAGGAATGCCTCACTTCATTAATTGTATTTTCTGTACAATGTCATGTATATAGTACAAAAGGAATAATAATAAAAGCAAGTATATATTCTCCAAATATTCTATGATCTTTCTATTCCTAAGGTAGATACAAATATATATCGACAATCTTGAGAGTCATATCTTCCAACACTCCCCCTCAAGCTGGTGGCTTGTATATGTCCAAGACACCCAGCTTGTTTAGAAGATATGCGTGTTGTCTTTGACACAGAGGTTTGGTAAACATGTCTGCCGGTTGTTCCGTGGTTTTGATCCCTCTTGTCTGGACAACTCCTTCTTGAATCTTTTCTCTGGTGAAATGACAATCGACCTCTATGTGCTTTGTTCTCTCATGAACTATGGGATTTGTTGCAAGCTTGAGTGCCGAATCATTATCACAGAAGAGTGTAGCAGGTCCCTTTATTTCTGCCCCTAGATCCATAAGTAAACCTCTCAACCAAACTATTTCACACACGGTTTTTGCCATGGATCGATACTCGGCTTCAGCTGAGGATAAAGACACAGTGGATTGCTTCTTTGTCTTCCATGAAAGTAAAGATTCCCCAAATTTGATGCGTAACCCAAAAGAATCGATCTTCCGCTCATAGGACAAGTAGCATAATCGAATCACAATATGCTGTCATTTCCATGTTGCACTTTCGAGAAAGAAGTATTCCCAATCCCGGGCATGTCTTCAAGTATCTCACAATCTTCAAAGCTGCATTCATGTGAGATTGTTTTGGGCTGTGCATGAACGGCTAAGAGTCCGTATCGCATAGCGATATCCGGCCTTGTCATAGTAAGATAGATGAGTTTCCCTACGAGTCTCTGATATCCTGATGGATCTTTCAACAGTGGATCGTCAGGGGAAGATATTTCGGAATCATATTCAACAGAAGTTAGTCTGGCATTCTGCTCGATGGGAATGATGGAAGGTTTGCAACCCGACAACCCCGTCCGAGATAATCTCCATTACATATTTCCGCTGGCTGAGTGAGATTCCTTGATCTGAACGAGCTATCTCGATTCCAAGAAAATATTTAGGTGGACCCAAATCTTTGATATGAAAGGTGGAATGAAGATATTCTTTCAGTTTCTTGACAGCAAAATCATCATTGCCCATGATAAGTATGTCATCGACATAAATCATCAAATAAATAAATGACATACCTTTCCTCCAAGTAAATAAGGCATAATCATATTTGGATTGTTTAAATCCAGTGGATGTAAGGGCACTAGTAAATTTGGCATACCACTGATGAGAAGCTTGTTTCAATCCATACAGAGATTTGCGGAGACGACATACCTTAGACTCCCCCTGTCTCCGTAATCTTGGTGGAAGATCCATATATATCTCCTCATCCAAATCCCCATGTAAGAAGGCATTATGAACATCCATTTGATGTAATGGCCATTCACGAATAGCAGCAATCGACATGAAAGAACGAACAGTTACATCTTTGGCCACTGGAGAGAAGGTTTCATGATAATCAAAACCTTCTCGTTGTGTGAAACCTTTGGCCACTAGTCGTGCTTTGTATCTTTCTATAGAACCATCTGCTCGATATTTAATCTTATATACCCATTTACAGCCAATAGGTTTTCTATGAGTAGGTAAGGGCACAATATCCCAAGTGTGATTTTCTACTAGGGCCTGTAATTCTGCCTCCATTGCCTTTTGCCAACGCAGATCATGCATTGCCTCATTATAACTAGATGGCTCTTGCCCTCGTAGATATGGTTCATGCAACATAAATGTTCCGACGATAGCCTATCAAATGAAGTATAGGATGAGATAAGATATCGAGTACCTGGTGATGTTGATGAAGCACACACATAATCCTTCGTCCATATGGGTGGACGACTAACTCGACCAGATCGCCGAGGTTCTGGAGGCTGGACTGAAGTCAAATCTTCATTAGTGCCTGATTCTGGTGATGCTGTCACATGATGATTCCTTTCATTGGGAGACTCGGCAATTGAATGATCCATAGATGTCTCAGTAGGTAATGGTGAAGCCATCAAGTCCGAATTTCTGGAGGAGGAATAACAATGTAAGATTCTCCAAGGTGGCTCTTCCTCCGATAAGAAGTGGTGAGGATCAGGCCTTGCATTTGGAGATGAATGAAGCGCATCTTTGAAAGGGAAGATGTCTTCATGAAAAATTACATCTCTGCTCACAAAGAATTTCTTTGTGGATGGTTCATAAACCCGATATCCCTTCTGGAGATTCGGATACCCCATGAAAATACACTGTCTTGCACGAGGTTCCATTTTATCCCTGTGCCCTACCGTGGTCACATAGCATAGGCACCCAAATACTCTAAGATGGCTCAATTCCGGTTTTCTTCCATACAATATTTCAAAAGGAGATCTTCCTTTAAGAATCCGTGATGGCATATGATTGATCGGGTATGCTTTGATGTGACCACACAATCTCCCAAAAAGTTCGGAACCGAAGCTTGAAATTTAAGGGCACGTGCTACTTCCAATAGGTGACGGTGTTTTCTTTCAACCACTCCATTTTGCTGTGGTGTATATGTGCAAGAGCTTTAATGTAAAATTCCATTTAAGGAAAGAAAAGCAGCACACTCCCCATTAAAAAATTCTCTACCATTGTCAGTGCGGATACGACGAATTGATTTCCCAAATTGATTTTTAGACAAGGTGAGAAAAGTTTTTAGGTGAGAAAAGACCTGAGCCTTTGATTGCATGAGGAAAGTCCATGTTGCTCGTGAAAATCATCTACAATCGTGAGGAAAAAACGGGACCCATCATGATTCAAAGTATGATATGGTCCCCAGACATCAGCATGAATTAGTGAGAAGATTTCATCGGCTCAAGAATTGCTTTGTGGAAAAGGAGCACGTGTCTGTTTTGCTAATGGACATATGGGACACTGAGGATAAGGAAATAAAGCAAGTATGGCCTAGTCTTTGATGAAGAAGATTCTTATCATTGATAGCAGCATTACACAATGATTTATTTGAATCAAAAGAAGACGACAATTGAAAATTCATCCAGAAATATAGCCCTTGGAAAACTTTACCCAAGCCCATGATTTTCCCAGTCGAAAAGGGCTTGAAAGAAACAGTTATCAGAATTGAATAAGATATGACAGGAATTTTCTTCACAAACTCGAGATATTGACATGAGATTGAAGTGGAATTTGGGAATGTAAAGCACATTTCGAAGAGTGATGTGAGAATTAAGATTTATAGTGCCAATGATTTCAACTTCAATCATGTTTCCATTTGGAAGCTGAACAAATTTTGGAAAAGATAATCGTCGATGTTTGAAAGTAAACTCTTATCACGACAATGTGGTCACTAGCACCTGAGTCAATAATCCATGCATCCTTCGAAATTGAATTTACCATACAATAAGAAGTACCGTGAAGCTTCCATTTATCGAGGCATCCAATTTTCTTATGGCCTCCATCAATTTCTGATATTGATCATGAGTAATTGTCTTTTCCACCTAGGTTGTCCAGATACCTGAAAAATTTGGGAAAATTTCCCTTTTTCTTTTTCTCCAGGCTTCCCATGCAATTTCCAGCAATTTTCTACTGTATGATGTGGACGTTTACAATAGTCACAGTAAATTTTACCTTTGCCTTTGGAAGTAAAATTCCTTGAGCCCAAGAAATTTCTATTCGTGGGCTGTGAAATTTGGGCCAAATTGGACCCATATGTATCATTTCCTCCGCGCGCAGCCACACTGGTCCACTGCCTTGCAGCCCGCCCGAGAATTCCAGCCCAAGAGAGTCCCTCGGCCCATCTGGGCTAATTAATTCAAGAGCACTTCGCAGCCCATCACTTCTGGTCGAGCCCGTTCTATGTGAGCCGTCGGATCTTTGCGTTGCAAAGAAAGAACGTGAGCCGTCCGATCGCCCGGTGGGATCGAGATAGCTAGGGTTCTCTGCGAGGAACCCTAGTTCCGCCTCTTTCTGCCCTCTACTTCCTCCGCTCCTCTCGTGCGAATCGATTTAGGGTTTTCGCCCCCAAGGCGATTCCTTCTCCGCCTTGAGAATAGTCCGTCGTTCGCTTTTTTTTCTTCTTGCACGGCTAATTGATAGATACGGCCGATGCTTGGTAGAGGTTCAACAGTCAAGATCTGAGATCGGAATGAGAGGTAAGGCTCGTTGAGTATGAGCAGAAATCTGATCGCCTTTTCCCTTTCGCGAATCTGTTTGTATTGTTGCGGAATGGGCTCGGGCCAGTCGAATCTCTCTTCGGCTGCCTCGAGTTCATTCCATAAGGCTGAAAGTTTGTTGTATATGCCTGCAATAGACATGTTTCCCTGTTTAAGCTCCGAGATCTGTTGTGTTAACGAAAAAATCTTGACTTGATCAAGTTTTCCGAACATTTCTTTGATATTATCCCACATCTCCTTTGAATCATCCGTCGGAGGGAGTCCGGCAGCGACTTCGGTCGTTATGCAATTTCCAATCCATGTTCTGACTAATTGGTTGCATTTCTTCCAAAAACGTGCCATTTTTTCTTCGGTTGGGATCGGAATCAACCCATCGATAAATCCGTCTTTATTTTTTGTTACTAGTGCCCGTCGGAATTCTCGTGCCCAGCTCGAGTAATTGTCGGCGCCGGTCAATTGTTGGTTGATAAGCCTCAAATTCCGGCCCGTCGGCATTAGTCGTGTGTAGTGGGTCGCCTGGTTCTGGTCGGCCACCGACAGCAAAAAATGGATATGGAAACATCCCGGGTCTGGTCCCTTGACCCGCATAACCCGCATGACCCATATTAAGAAAAGGATGGTAGGGATTTCCTCCCATTCCTGATCCAGGTGTGCCGCCCGTCTATTCTGGTCTAATGGATGTGCCTGCCCCTTCGCCGGTTGGTAGGCCTCCATCAGAACCAACATTGCTTTGGTAGCCTCTAGACGATGATGCATTTGGGTTCTGCCCATGGAACCATGGATATGGTATCCACTGGTATGGATGGCCCATAAAGGGCTGCCCTAGATTTGACTGAGTCTGGAATGGCTGCCATTGCAATTGTTGACTTGGTTGATTCGCCTGGTTGATTTGTTCTGTGGTGACGACAGAGGAGTCCTGGGTGGTTTCTCGTGTTTGCAAGCTTTATGGTGTGGTTTCTAAGGTGAGGTCTTGTGGTGTTTTAGTCATGATAAAAAATCTTCCCTAAAAAAAAATAACGATTCCTATGGCAACCCCCTTTGCAGATTGGAGTTCCGTGAGGCAATCGAAGCGAAAGCAATGAGAGAACTCGGAACTTCAAGAAGGCTCTGATACCATGTCACAAGATCAAGCGAGCAAGAAGGAAGAACCGAGAAAGCAATAAGCTATAGGGAAGATAGTATTGAAGAGGAATGCCTCACTTCATTAATTGTATTTTATGTACAATGTCATGTATATAGTACAAAAGGAATAATAATAAAAGCAAGTATATATTCTCCAAATATTCTATGATCTTTCTATTCCTAAGGTAGATACAAATATATATCGACAATCTTGAGAGTCATATCTTCCAACAGAAATCTTTTTGCTTGATCGGGGGGTTTTGTCTTTCTTGCAACAGAATGATCTATTACCTCATGATGTGCCCTGATCTTTATATCTCTTAGACACTTTGAAGTTATCGGTTTGCAATTTGTTGACACATTTTTCACTCTTGATGACTATTGTCTCAGGAAAACAAAAGGTTGGACTGAAAATTGGAATATGTAATTATTTCAAGACTTTCTCTTCCGCTTCTCTACATTCTCCTCTGCAATTTGTTGCGACTTTTTGGTAGTAATCTTGCATTGTTGGTCAATGGAATTAATATTTCCAAAATATCCTAGAAGCCTTGAAGAAATGAGATTGCTGTTAAAAAATATTCTCCATTTTTTCAGGAATGGCTGCATCAGGAGTCGGAATTGGGATCGCCTTTATTTTAATGCTTTCTTTAAGGAAGAAAACAGTGATCAGAATTATTATCTCTTTGATAAAGCATAGGAGCGAACATTTCGATGCCGAAATGAAGATTGAGGGACTCGTCTCTTCTAGAAGATACACCTACAAAGATATCAAGAGGATGACCAACTCTTTCAAAGAAAAGTTAGGCGAGGGAGGCTATGGCTGCGTGTATAAAGGCAAGCTTCGAGATGATCAATTTGTGGCAGAAGAATTTTTCAATGAAGTTGCGAGCATAAGTAGGACTTCTCATATCAATGTTGTTAACCTCTTGGGGTTTTGTTTTGAAGGAAGCAAAAGAGCTTTGGTTTATGAGTTCATGCCCAATGGATCACTCGAAAAATTCATATTCAACAGGAGTAACACTTTGGAGGTAGATCAGCAATTGAGTTGGGACACATTGTACCAAATTTCACTCGGCATAGCTCACGGGCTAGAGTACTTGCATAGAGGATGTAATACCAGGATCTTGCACTTGGACATAAAGCCTCACAACATTCTTCTTGATGCAAACTATCGTCCCAAGATCTCCGACTTTGGTCTTGCCAAAATATACCCAAGAGAAGAGAGCATCGTGTCATTGCTTGGTGCCCGAGGCACCATCGGATACATTGCTCCAGAGCTAATCATAAGAAACATCGGAGGGGTTTCTCACAAATCGGATGTCTATAGTTATGGCATGATGGTACTAGAGATGGTCGGCAGGAGGAAAAACATTGAAGTCACAGTAGATCATACGAGTGAAATATACTTTCCTCATTGGATCCACCGACGCTTGGAGCTCCAAGAAGAGCTTGGCCTGCATGGGATCACAAATGAGGAGGATGAAGGAATTGCGAAGAGGATGATTGTAATAGGCTTATGGTGTATTCAGATCGATCCGAGAGCTCGACCATCGATGAACAGAGTTGTGGAGATGCTAAAAAGTAGTGTTGAGACCTTACAAATTCCTCCCAAACCATCCTTGTCATCACTCTCAAGATCACCCGAGGCTTGTCAATGTGAAAGTTCTGTTAGGGAAATCCCTTATGATGTTTTGAAGATGACAAAATAAATCAAAGGCTACTAACATGTTTGATGGTTGAGTAATAGACTATGCAAATGATTGAACATGTAAAGGATATTGTCAAAGTCTGAAGATAGTCAGAAGACTGAATGGAACACATATCCAAAGTATATTTTGAAGATTTCCAGATTTCTGTGTCAAAGTCTGAAGACTGCTAGACTTTAGTGTCAAAGTCTCGTTCTACATCGAAGTCTGTCAACTCGACAAATTCCGGACGAACGTGATTGAAGAACAAGAAGACGGACTCTATGCTTTGAAGCGTAACATAACAGGAAGCATCGTGTTCAGACCTTAAAGCTAAATCTGTTCGGGACCCGTTGCAAAGTTTATCGCACTCGGACTCAAATTGTAAAGTCTATTGCTCTCGGACTTTACATCCAGATTCGATGTGAATGTAACTCAAGCCTCAATCATATAACGGCTAGTGATCTGGTTTGGATTCCACATCAAGATTGATTTGATTGACTCAATCCAATTAATTGACAATTAGATCTTGAAGACAATAACTTTCTATACGAAGAAGCTTTACTTAT
This sequence comes from Eucalyptus cloeziana, assembly GCA_014182715.1. Classification (NCBI taxonomy): domain Eukaryota; kingdom Viridiplantae; phylum Streptophyta; class Magnoliopsida; order Myrtales; family Myrtaceae; genus Eucalyptus; species Eucalyptus cloeziana. Next base: position 7,702,072 of record CM024635.1, on the reverse strand, counting down.
GGAAACCAAGATTTCGTTTGTATGGGCGATCGGAATCAATTTGGGATTCTACTTTTGTCACTCAACGGCTACCAAATCTTCTAGATACGGGGGCTGTCCAATGGGTATATTGGAAGACGATCCTCAAGATGCTGTCCAACGGCTAGTTTGGAAGTGGAGGAGTATTTAAGGAGATGAAGGACCGATGAGCAAGTAAGAGACGGAGCATAGAATTTATAATTCCAAAGTCCGAGCGATCTTCTATCATACACTTGTCTTTGGTGAGCTTAAACGTTTGTGATCTTGAGAGAAATACCAAAAGAGTGACTTAGTGAGATAGTGTGATCTACTACTAAGTGTTTGCACTCAAAGTTGTAATCTCTTGTTGATTGCATAGTGGAATCCAGCCAAGAAGGCTGTTAGCGTGGGAGAGTGGACGTAGGCTTGGATTAAGCCGAACCACTAGAAACCTTGTGTTCTTATTCTCTTCCCCGAATCTCTTTATTTTGTTCGTAGTTCTATTTAACGCTAAAGTCTGATCTCACTCAAAGTCCGCTTCTCTTCGACTCGCCGAAAGTCTCGTTGTTATTCGACTCGGTTAAAAGTAAAGGTTTTCACTGTATTTTGCAGAATCTATTTTTACACCTATTCACCCCCCTCTAGGTGTTCATACTAGCACTATCAATTGGTATCAGAGCTAAGTGCTCGGTTTATAAAAGTGTTTTTACTTTTGAGCTAAAGATCTTTTATGGCTAGTATCTTGGCACCAGGACTTATGGAGGGACAAAGCAACACAAGGCCACCATATTTTGATGGAAAGGAATACAACGTGTGGAAGAACAAAATGAAAGCATTCCTAAGATCCAGAGATCCCTTGCAATGGGATGTTGTGGAAAGAGGAATCAATCCCATAGCCGCGTCTACATCAAATAAGAATGGCAAAGACAAAGAAACCAAACCCCTTGCTCCTATGTCTCGGACGGAGATGTCCAAAAGAGAAGCGCTTGATGCAAAAGCCATTTATTCCTTATATTGTGCTTTATCTCCTACTGAATATAACAGAATCTCTTCATGTGAAACAACAAAAGAAGTTTGGGATAGACTTCATATTACATATGAAGGAACTGATCGTGCAAAAGAGACAAAAGTAAACTTCTTGCTCGGCAAATATGAATCCTTCAAGATGAAGCAAGGAGAGTCGATTGGAGATATGTTCGACCGTTTTACAGAAATTATAAATGGTTTAGCATGTCAAGGTCATCCAATTTCTTCCCTAATGAAGGTCAACAAACTCTTGCGAGGTCTTTCAAAAGAATGGAAACATGTCGAGACTTCAATCCGGGAGACTCAAAGGATTATGCCACTCTCCGTTGATGAATTGATTGGCACTCTTCAATCCTATGAAGTGGAACAAATTGTTGACGAAGATCCCGAAGGTAAGAAGTCCATCGCTTTAATATCTAACGCTGATTCTGTTGATACGTACTCAAAAATGACATGGACGACGAAGAACTTACTTTTATGATCAAGAAATTCAAAAGGCTGAATAGAAAAGGAAGTGAATTCCGTAGAGGAAGACAATACAAGCAGAATAGCCAGAGAAGAACAATAAAAGAAGATGATGAGCAAGGAAATCTATGCTTGATGGCACATTCAGAATCAGAGTCTGACTTAAACACAGTCTCAGAATTCGATGAGGAAATCGAGGTAAGCCATTCAAGAATTCCTAGTAAAGTTCTTAAGTATATAAATGAGCTTTGCTTAAATCTCAAATCTTATCTTAAAAGGATCTCCGAACTTAAAAAGGAGAATTCTTGGCTTAGGCAACAGGATCTTTCTCAAAAAGAAAAGTTTGAAATTTTGCAAAAAAATTTTCTACAAATAAAAGAAAGTCAAGATTTACTTGTCAAAGAACATGATTTTTTAAAGAAAGAATTTTCAAATATTTCGACAAGATTTTCAGATGGATCAAAAACATTAGAGCATATCCTTTCTATACAAGTTCCTTACTATAATAAGTCGGGACTTGGTTTCAATAAGGAAAGTGATTCTCTAATAGATTTTTCTAAAGTCAAGGAGAGACTCAAACAAAGACCTCCTAAACTTGCGTACAAGAATCATTTTCAAAAAGTGTTTACAAAACCTGTTGGTCGAAATACCCTCAAGTGTTCAAATTGTGGAGATTTAGAATACCTTGAGAAAGAATGTCCTAAAGTCTGGAGATCTATTAAGGATAATTGGGTAAAAATAGCAAACTCTACTAACTCTCATGGACCCAAGAAAAAATGGGTACAAAAGAAAATATGAGTTATTTTTTTGCAGGATATAAAGGAAAAGAAGAAAGAGAAATTGGTAAGGAAGGCATTTTTTTTTTTTTCAATTTGGTTTGGATACAAAATTTAAAAATTCTGATTATACTTATATTCTCTTTGTGCTTTAATTGATTCAGATTTTATAAAGATCATATCCTATGATTTGTTTTATTGAAGAAAGAATCATGTGATTTATTTTTGTGATTCGTGCGTTGAGATTTGATTTAATACATGTGATCATTTTTGCTTAAGAGACAAATGAATTTATTTGGTTTGATTTTATACTCTCAGATTTTATCATATTTTGCCAAATAAAAATCCGTTTTACGTAATATTAAATTATTACTCGAGATTTTCCTAGATATTCAAGAATTTTATTCTCTCTGATTTTATCGTGCTATGACCAAGTGAGAATTTCTTTTTTAAGATATTATTGAGATGTTCTTTCCTTAAATAATATGTTATGATGAGTTTGGAAAGAATATTTGATTATGGAGGTTTTATATTTTGCTCTAACGTCATGGAAGGATCCAAATTGATGGATACCAAAAAGGAAATGAGTTGATTGCAGGAAATTCAATAAGGCAAGAATGATTGCGAATCTATGCAAATTTTGGTGCAATCAGAAAAATATCTCCTACGAAGATTGGTAATATTTTTTTTTATCAATGGTATATTTGAAACATATACCTTGGGTAAGAGAAATTTTTTTATCATCTTGCCTTGCAAATTTCTACGTGCATTTATCATGATTTTGGATGATTGTTTATTATATTGCGAATATCTTTTGTCATAAATATAAGGTATTGCAATTTTGGCATGTGATAGAAATATCTATTTTCGTTTTGCAAAATGCATATTTGAGATTTATGCTTAAGAAAATCCATTTGATGTCGAAATATATTATTGCATATTCATGGATATACTTGCTATATTCTTAGAAGATATCTTATATCTAGCAAGTTTTGATCCGCAAATCGGAGGAAGGTATTACATGATATTTTTGCAAGGATTGTTATCCATTATACAAGATTTTGCAGGTGGCAATAGAATCTTCCATATGGAATTTGGAAAGCTTGATCAGAAAATTATGAAGATTCTATACTATCTCCTGGAGGCTAAAAATTCTATTCCTTGTGCAAAACTCTTGCTTATTGAGGAAATCCCTTATGTGTCATATGAAAGTTTATTTGTGCAAAAAGTTCGTTAAGTTGATGTAGGTTAAATTCGAGACGAGCTTGATTGAAGATTTTTGCCTCGAATTTCAAAATGCAAGTGATCGTTGCGGATGTTGTTGCTACAAAGGGAATAATCGAAAAAAAAATATTCTGCTCAATGTGCACAAGCAACAATTGTTTCTATTCACAAATATTGTCATGATGACAGGGGGAGAAAGCAAATCCAAAAGAAAAAGGAAAGAATCGTGATCATCTCAAAAAGGCAACATATTGAGGGGGAGCTTTGATCAATTATGGAAAAATCTTTTTGAATTGATCGTGATCTTGTTTATTATGGAATATCGGAAAAGGTAAATGTGTTGGAATTTACCAAGTTCTACAAAATCCGGTTAGTGCATTTTCTTTTACCTTTTGTCATAACAAATCTTTTATTGGTATTATCTTTTTATTATGACAAAAAGGATAAGTGAATTTTATAATGCATCCGTGATTTTTATTTGCTGATATATATGATCGAAGTGAGCTATATTGCATATCTTTAATATTCGATTTATAAAAGCTGATTTTTCGAAATTGTGCAAGACATATATTTATCATTTTATATTCTCCACATGACTCTTTGTTATCGCTTTTTTGATTATGACAAAAAGGGGAGAGAATATGAATATGCATATGTGTTGATTGTTTGATTTTATTGCATAATATTGAGCTGCGATTATTTTTCTATATATTGTTATGCTCAATTTATTTGCTATCTTTTGATATCCTTTGATTTAAATTAATATTTTAAAAGTATGTTTACAAATCTGCATATTCAAGAGATTGTTTTGTCATCATCAAAAGGGGGAGATTGTTAGGAAATCCCTTATGATGTTTTGAAGATGACAAAATAAATCAAAGGCTACTAACATGTTTGATGGTTGAGTAATAGACTATGCAAATGATTGAACATGTAAAGGATATTGTCAAAGTCGAAGATGGTCGAAGACTGAATGGAACACATATCCAAAGTATATTTTGAAGATTTCCAGATTTCGTGTCAAAGTCTCGAAGACTACTAGACTTTAGTGTCAAAGTCTGTTCTACATCGAAGTCTGTCAACTCGACAAATTCAGACGAACGTGATTGAAGAATAAGAAGACAGACTCTATGCTGAAGCGTAACATAACGACTGTGTTCAGACCTTAAAGCTAAATCTGTTCGGACCCAGTTGTAAAGTCTATCGCACTCGGACTCGGATTGTAAAGTCTATTGCTCTCAGACTTTACATCTAGATTCGACAGAATGTAACTCAAGCCCCAATCATATAACGGCTAGTGATCTGGTTTGGATTCCACATCAAGATTGATTTGATTGACTCAATCCAATTGATTGACAATTAGATCTTGAAGAAGCTTTACTTATGGAAACCAAGATTTCGTTTGTATGGGCGATCGGAATCAATTTGGGATTCTACTTTTGTCACTCAACGGCTACCAAATCTTCTAGATACAGGGCTGTCCAATGGGTATATTGGAAGACGATCCTCAAGATGCTGTCCAACGGCTAGTTTGGAAGTGGAGGAGTATTTAAGGAGATGAAGGACCGATGAGCAAGTAAGAGACGGAGCATAGAATTTATAATTCCAAAGTCTGAGCGATCTTCTATCATACACTTGTCTTTGGTGAGCTTAAACGTTTGTGATCTTGAGAGAAATACCAAAAGAGTGACTTAGTGAGATAGTGTGATCTACTACTAAGTGTTTGCACTCAAAGTTGTAATCTCTTGTTGATTGCATAGTGGAATCCAACCAAGAAGGCTGTTAGCGTGGGAGAGTGGACGTAGGTTTGGATTAAGTCGAACCACTATAAACCTTGTGTTCTTATTCTCTTCCCTGAATCTTTTTATTTTGTTCGTAGTTCTATTTAACTACTAAAGTCTGATCTCGCTCAAAGTCTGCTTCTCTTCAGACTCAGTTTCGAAAGTCTGTTGTTATTCAGACTCAGGTTAAAAGTAAAGGTTTTCACTGTATTTTGCAGAATCTATTTTTACACCTATTCACCCCCCTCTAGGTGTTCATACTAGCACTATCAAGTTCGTCTATGCCAGAGAGAAATGACCCGACTTGGGACAATTCAATATCAATTACATCAGACTAACATAGTTTGTAATAGAGTATTTACAGGGGTCAACATATCTATTGCTTCTGACCTGGACCCACATATACTTCAAGTGCCATTTAGCAGAGACGTCCACGACTTCTTTTAGAGAATATATTTGAGCCCTTCCTTTTGCATATATTCAAAAGAAACGCCTTCTCATCGTGTACGTAATATAATGAAAATACAAGAAGTCAAACCGGTCAAAGATGTCCTTCTCCAACAGAAACAAAAATCAACATCCACCACCCCAAGAGCCAGATTTGATTCGGATTAAAAAAAATGCGCATTTAGATTTTGAAAAAAATCAATAAATCCTCCAAATGGATCAGATTTCGTACATGACTTAAATTGTAGACATAATTTATTGCGTCAATGCACAGTGCCGGCAGTCCAAATTTCAAAATTCAATGCTCTCATGTATATCATATGTATATATGCATTTGGTATGATGTTTAGACCTTTTTTCTCTCAGTTTCCCAGGATTATTGTTCTGTAAAGTATTGTAATCGAGAATTTTAGAAAATGAAAATACTACAACCTTATAGCTCTTGATTACGTATTAAATTTTGTTGGCAATGATTTGTGATCATTAATCTTTTAATCGTAGCCACACATATAATACGAGCCACCGAGTTATTAACTTACTGGTTACTAAAAGTGTAAAAGAGAACATAAAAAATGCCAACCCCTGCAACTTTCCGTAGACACTGTATTCTGTAAAATTTAATCATGAAAATTTCGCTACCACAAAACTTACTAATAATAACTGAGATTTAACACACTTAAACGCAGGTGTTTACTAACACCACGACAGCATTGGGTCATAGGCTACATTAAAGGGAGTTGCAACTCCTATGTGGGACAAAAATCCCAAGGAAATATGCAACATAAGTTATTTATTTATTTATTTATTTTTGCTAGCACTAAAATTTGTATAATGGATGAAATGATAAAAAAAATGAACAATTTTTTGCGTTGATTAGTTAGAATTGTGGGATAGTTACCTAGTCAGTCCCAAATTTATTATGTAAATGCTAATTCTGTCATACATTTATCAATTTTATCAATGTAGTCCTCAACATTTACTCGAAATTTCAAAGTAGTTCTTCCCAAAAACTGACACTGGAAATTGCTAGTATGGTGTCCAATCATCACCGATCGGACTATATGTGGATTGTCATGTCAAGGATTTCCCGACAGCTATTGGTCGAAAAAACTACGTAGGAATATCTCACCAAACTTATAATTATATTAATAAATTTGAAAATTTAAGACTAAATTGAGACTTGTATAATAGGTATATAACTGAATTGAAACTTTTTTCGTAAGAGCTTTGTAATGGGAACTTTGTTCCCGAGTGTAATTTACAGGTCCCTTTGGCTCAGATGGTTCAAGGTTTGTTCCTAACGATTTGGAAGATCATCATCAATTTTGACACTTCAACACGTAGGCGGGCCCTCCAGTGTAATCGTTATTAAGAGGTCCCTTTGACTAGGAAGTATCATCGTCGGTTCCTCAAGACTTTCTAGTGCAGATTTTCCGTGTAGGACAATGATGCATTTACATTGGGTGCTTGAATAATGCACGCATGGGACCAATTTTTGCCTCACTTGGCATTTGCTTCGAAGTCGATGAACTAGGACCAATTCAAACTAACTCCATTTGATTTCTCTTCTATCCTGCTCTGCCTCCTTCCAGTCAAAATGAATCTCCAGAGCTTCAACTGCGGAGCTAGTTGTTGCTAGTTGGCTATTGTCGTCGTCTTCACCAGCTTAGTGTATCAGGCTGCATCTAAAGATGCACAGTACAATGCCTGTTTGCGTCGGACCTACGGATATGGCCCGGACATCAGCTATCCTTTCTAGATTTCGGGCAAGCAGGAGTCCTGTTGTGGCTATCCGAATTTCGAGATCACTTGCGTAGGGATGTTCCTCGTCATGAATTTCTTGGACAGTGAGTTCATCAAGGATATCTTCTATGCGAACCATTCGTTCCTCCTGGTTGATACCCTCGTGTATCTTGACACGTGTGGTGCTCTGCTGCGTAATATTAGCCTTGAAAGCACGCCTTTCATTCTCAGTTCCACTAATGATGATTTCTTGTTCTACTATAATTGCACTTCACTGCCGCTAGATTTTACATATCCAGTAGACTGTGCTAGCAACTCCACCCACCACTCTTTCGCCTTTTTTTCACGAGGAAGTATCACAAGAAATAAATTCTGTCGTCAGCACCTGCAACTTTGCAGTAGAGTTGTTAAATGGGTGGGTCAGGTCGAGTTTGGGTCGGGTCATTAATGGTCCGACCTAAATTGACCCATTAACCCATTTATGACCCATTTATGCCCGATGTAAATTTTCTAACCCATACTCGACCCGACCCATACTCAACCCATACCCAACCCAACCCATATTAATAAAATATTTTCATATTTAACCAAAATATTAATAAAATATTTTTTAAGATTATATTACTAAAATACTTCCAAGCTTATTTCTTATATATATATATATATATATATATATAATTTTTTAAAATGGTATTGCTAAAATAGTTTTATACAACACAGATTTAATGGACAATTTTTATAATTTTTTTCAAATAATTATTTTTAAAAATTGAATTTTAATTATTTTTATTTTTATTTTTAAATATAATTTTTCTTTTTCTTTTTTCTTTTTTGTTGTTCTTCTTCTTTGGCTAGCCGCCGGCCATGACGACAACCGGCGGCCGGCCACGGGCGAGCCTCGAGCTCACCCGCTTGCCGACGCCGGCGAGCTCGAGGCTCGCCGATCGGGCGTGGCTTGAGCCTTGCCTAACACCGGCGAGCTCAAGTCTCGGTGAGGCCTCCGCCTTGCTAGATTTGGCGAGCTTGAGGCTCGCTAGCATCGGGCGAGCTCGAGCTCGCCCCTCGCCGGGCGTCGGTGAGGCCTCGCCTCGCTAGATCGAGCGAGCTCGAGCCTCGCCCCTCGCCGGATCCGGCGAGGCTCAAGCCTTGCCCAACGCCGGCAAGTTTAAGTCTCGCCGGATCCGGTGAGCTTGAGCTCGCCCAACGCCGCGAACTCGAGGCTCACTTGGCCGGTCGTCGTGCATCACCGTGCCGACGACCGGAGGAAGAAGAAAGTAAAAAAAATGGAAAGAAAAAGAAAATAAAAAATAATTGTAATTTCGGTTTTTATAAAAATATATTTTTGTAAAGTTAAAGAGAGAATGGAGAGATTGTGAGGTTTTGGGTGAAAATGGGTTCTAAATCCAACCCATTTAAGACCCACTTAAGGCCCACCTATCTTAAGTCTTTAGTTATTAAACCCACTTAACTAACTTCTTCAAAAAACAAGTGATCCATATATGACCCATTTATGATTTAAATGGGTCATATATGGGTCTATGACCCATTTTGCCACATCTACTCTGCAGTTAGTGTACTTGCTGATGTCAATGCAAATATCGCTAGCTTAGCGAATTATAGTGAGATGATAAAGATGGGGCTTTTTTTGAACTGGACTGCAATTAATTGCAGCAACTGTGAGGAAAGTGAGGGACGATGCGGGTTTGAGAACAATTGTCACGCCTCGATCCTCAAGCACATGCCCATCCCTCTGTGGTTGATTAAATTTTACGATTTCCCATGACGAGTCGCCGACCCTTTCATTTTATTGCACATGCGAAAGCGAACAATAAATCCCTTGACAATAACCATCTCGAGATAGAAAAGTAGGATAACACATTCACGAACAAACATGTTTTTATAAACATACTATGTCATGTACAAAAACCTATACTCAAAATATTTCAAAAGACTGACTCTCAAAAAGAGGTTGTGCTATCTGACCTACACTTCAGATCTACTTAGCTCAGCTCTAAGTCCTTCCTCTACGGTCTTGAAAATTTAAGCCCACGACTGGGTGAGATATAAATCTCAGCGAGTTCACGCTTTAAGCCCCGATTAGGAGGGAAATACGCCTAGAAGCATCCTAACCACACAATGCAGAGAACTTACCTCGCCTCAGTCCCCTCCTGCACGTTAGCATAGTTTATATATGCAATGCATATAATCATACACACAACAATTGAAACGCCTCATCAACTTAATCAATCACAAGGGTCCTAATTATGAGGCCAAACCATTATGACACCTCCCATATTGTGCCACATAGTTTTTGTTGGATAAATTCTCTTCAGGTATTTTGAAGTTGACAAAACATTTTCCTAAGTCTAGTTTGAAGACTTACAGACTCTACTGGCAAAGTCTGAAGATCAAAGTCTGAAGCTAGCAAGACTCATGTTTCAAAGTCTACTCTCATGGACAGTCTCCAGACCATCTTCTATTATAATCTTATATGGTTTTTATTCTAATGGCTAGAGAATATCTTTTCTATTGGATTCAGCACTAAAAGATCTTACTTTCATATTCGAATATGTATAGATTCTCTAAAGATTTCGCAACTTATATTTGGAAGGATCTACTTATGGAAACCAAGATCCTGATTGTATGGGCGAGCAGGATTGATGGGCTATCAACACTTACCTTAAAGAGCTCGAGATCTCTCTAATTGATTCTGTCCAACGGATTGATTGGAAGAACTTCTTTGGCATGTGCCAACGGTATAAAAGGCATGAAGAAGTATATAAGAGAGATGCTCCAGTTGTTGAAGGGTATCGGATAGAAAAATTCCAAAGTCTGAATCTCCTTTTCTATTTTGCAATCATATTCTTCGAGCGTTATATGTAATCAAAAGAGAGATCATATTGTGGTGAGACCTTAAGGAAGTGTAGTAAAGTGTCTACACTATGGACTCAAGAGCGTTAAACTGTAATCACTCTTTTTGATTCTTAGTGAAATCCAGCCCGGAAGGGCTGTCAGTGCGGGAGAGTGGACGTAGGCTTGGTCTAAGCCGAACCACTATAAATTTGGAGTCTTGATTCTCTATCCCTAATCCTTTTTATCTTTGATTACTTTTAATTGCAGTGATTGTTATTTTTAATTCATTCGGATTAAATTGTTAAAATTGCTTTTATCACCTATTCACCCCCCTCTAGGTGCTAATTCTAGTCCTAACAATTGGTATCAGAGCCTGTGTACTCGTTCATAAGAAGTATCTTTACTACTAAGTAAAAGATCTATGGCTAGTATGTTGCCTACAGGGTTGGTTGAAGGTCAAAGTAATACCAGATCTCCATACTTTGATGGAAAATATTACAGCATATGGAAAAATAAGATGAAGGCATTCCTAAGATCGAAAGATCCTTTGGAATGGGAAGTGGTTGATAAAGAAATCATTCCTGCTGCTGCATCAAAATCAGAGAGAGGAAAAGAAACTGTTGATCCCACTTTACTGACTCAAGAAGAGATCACCAAGAGACAGACTCTTGACGCCAAAGTTATTTACTCCTTATATTGTGCTTTATCCCCTACTGAGTATAACAGAATATCTTCTTGTGATACAGCAAAAGAAGTCTAGGATAGGCTCCACATTACCTATGAAGGAACTGATCGTGTGAAAGAAACGAGGATCAATATTCTTTTGGGACAATATGAAGTCTTTAAGATGAGATCGGGAGAATCAATAACGACATTTTTAGTCGCTTTACTGAAATTGTGAATGGTCTTGAATATCGGGGGCATCCAATCTCGGGACATATGAAGGTCAACAAACTCCTACGAGGACTCTCTAAAGACTGGAATTACATAAAAACCTCAATAAGAGAGACACGAGAGGATTGCTCCACTCTCGTAGACGAACGGTTGGGACTCTTCAATCTTATGAAGTGGAACAAACCAACGAAGAGGAAGATTCAAAAGGTAAGAAATCTATTGCCTTAAAGTCTAATGACTATTCTGATTCTACGACTCGAAGAAGATCTAGATGATGAAGAACTCGGCGCTCATGATAAAGAGATTCGAAAGTTGAACAAAAAGGAAGGAAATTCAATTGGAAGAAACAAAGTTCTCAAAGGTTTCAAAACAAATCAACAGAGGAAGATGATTCTAACAAAGAAGTGACTTGCTTTGAATGCAAGAAAAATGGACACATCAGACCCAACTGTCCTTTGTTAAAGAAGAGAAAAGGAAAGACTGAGAAAAACAAGAAGGCACTCAAAGCAAAGACTTGGAGTGACACTGAATGTGAAGAAAGTGATGACGATTATGCCAATATATGTTTAATTGCAAAATCGATTCGGGCTCACCTTGATTCGATACGTACTCGATTAGACGGTGAACTCGAGGTTAGTAACCTAAAAATTCCTATCAAAGTTTCTAAATATATTGATGAACTTTGTCTTAGTCTAAAACCTCTCTCAAGAGGATCTCCGAATTAAAAAGGGAAAATTCTACATTGAAGCAACAGGATAAACTTATGAAAGAAAAGTTTGAGAAGTTGGAAAAGGACTTTGTTGTTGTGAAAGAAAACTCAAAATTTATTTTAAATGAAAATAATCTTTTGAAAAATGATATTACTAACATATCAAAAAGATTTTCAAATGGTTCTGAAAAGTTGGATAAGATTCTTTCAATACAAAGACCATACTTTGATAAGTTAGGTCTTGGTATGACTTCAAACTATTCCACTAATTGATTTCCCAAAGGTAAAGGAAAGAATCAAACAGAGACCAGCAAGAATTATTTATAAGAATCATTTCTAGAAAGTTTTTGTAAAACCCGTTGGCGAAATGCCTTGAAATGTTCCAAGTGTAAAAGCTCAGAACATTTTGAGAAAGAATGTCCTTTGGTTTGGAGACCTGTTAAAAGAGTCAAGGCTAAGACTGTCTATTGTTCTAACACTTCTGGACCCAAGATGATATGGGTACCAAAGAGAGCTTGAATTTGTGTTATTTGCAGGTTACTATCAAAAGGAAGATTAAATGGTATCTTGATAGTGGCTGCTCAAGACATATGACAGGAGATTCAAGTTACTTCATAAAACTTGACCAGATAGACGAAAGAAAAGTTTCATTTGGTGGTAACAACAAAGGAAGAATTACTGGTCGAGGAACAATAAAGATTGGAAGTTTGTCAATCAAAAATGTTTCCTTAGTTGAAGGATTGAATTACAATTTGCTTAGTATAAGTCAGTTGTGTGATATTGGTTTCAAGATCAACTTCCGGAAGAAAATGCTCTGGAATCGCAAAAAGACTCTACTCAATCTTTTACTGGGACGAAGACATAGAAATATCTATCTTCTGGATGTGAATCAAGAAAGATCACAGTGCTTAATATCAGTACAAGATGAAGCTAATCTATGGCACAAAAAGCTAGGCCATACCAATATGAAGCAAATCAACAAGATCTCTACCAAGAAACTTGTTCGAGGATTGCCTATTCTCAATTACTCAAAGTCTGATCTATGTACACCGTGCGTGATCTTGGGTAAACAGGTTAGAAACTCTTACAAATCGATAAATAAAGTTTTCACTAATCATGTATTGCAGCTTCTGCATATGGATTTGTTTGGACCTACCAGAACGCAAAACATTGGTGGAAAAAGGTTATGTCTAGTAATTGTTGATGATTACTCACGATTTACTTGGGTCTACTTTTTTTCAAGTAAGTCAGAGACTTTCTCTCTTTTTTCAAAGTTTGCTATGAAAGTGCAGAATGAGAAATGTCATACTATCTCGAGTATTCGTACAGACCATGGAGGTGAGTTTGAAAATCAAGACTTTACTAAACTTTGTGATGAATTTGGTTTTCAGCACAAATTCTCCTCTCCATATACACCATAATAGAATGGGGTTGTGAAAAGGAAGAATAGATCTTTACAAGAAATGGCAAGAACTCTTTTAATTGGAAATCAAATTTCTTCAAGGTTTTGGGCTGAAGCTGTTTCAACTGCTTGCTATATAATAAACCGAGTGTTTTTAAGGCCAATTCTTGAGAAAACCCCTTATGAAATTTTTAAAGGAAAGAAACCAATAGTTTCTTATTTTCAAGTATTTGGTTGCAAATGTTTTATTCTAAAGAATGCAAATAATCGTGTTGGTAAGTTTGAAGAAAAATCAGATGAAGGATTCTTTCTTGGTTACTCAACTACAAGCAAAGCCTTTAGAGTATTCAACAAGAAGACTCGATCATGGAAGAATCAATGAATGTCAAATTTCAAGACTCTCCACAAATTCAGCAAATTCAAACGAAGATTCAGAATCTGTTCCAGACACCTTTAGATCTACCTCCATTGAAGCAGTTTCTAATTCGAATCGTACAACAAGCTAGTGATGAAGAATCTATTCAAGAAAAAGATCAACAATCTATCGATCGACTAGTAACTGGAAGTACAAGTCTAGTCATCCTGAAGAACTCATTATTGGAAACATTAATGAGGGAATTCGAACAAGATCCCAAAGGCGAGAAGAGTCTAGTGCTGTTGCTCTTATTTCTAAAATAGAACCCAAAAATATTGAAGAAGCCTTAGCTGATGAAAGCTGGATTGAAGCAATGTAAGAAGAGCTCAAACAATTCAGTATTAACGACGTATGGGAATTGACTCCTAAACCAAAAGGTAAATCAGTTATTGGAGCTAAATGAGTTTTCAGGAATAAAGTTGATGAAAAAGGCAAAGTAACGAGAAACAAAGCAAGACTCATAGCTAAAGGATACACGCAAGAAGAAGGGATAGACTATGATGAGACCTATGCTCCAAGAGCAAGGTTAGAAGCAATCAGATTACTACTTGCTTTTGCTTGTTATAAGAATTTCAGGTTATTTCAAATGGATGTCAAAAGTGCATTCCTGAATGGATTTATTCAAGAAGAAGTCTACGTAGAACAACCTCTTGGATTTGAAGACTCAAAGAAACCAGACTCGTGTTCGGAGGCCGAAGAAAGCTTTATATGGACCGAAACAAGCCCCTCGAGCTTGGTATGAAAGGCTAAGTAATTTCTTAATTCATAATGGATTTTCTAAAGGTAAGGTAGACACAACTTTGTTTATTAAAAAGGAAGGTAAAAGTTTTCTACTTGTTCAGATTTATGTTGATGACATTATATTCGGATCATCTAATGAGACTTTGTGCAAGAAATTTTCTAAGACTATGCAGGATGAATTCGAGATGAGCATGATGGGTGAACTATCCTATTTCCTTGGTCTACAAGTGAAACAACTAAATGAAGGAATATTTATTCATCAAAAGAAATATGCAAAAGAACTTGTTAAAAAGTTCGGTCTGGAAAATTGCAAAAAGACTGACATACCAATGTCAAGTTCCTTGAAGATAGACAAAGATGAAGCAAGGAAGAAAATCGACCAAAAGTTATACAGGAGTATCATTGGTTCACTTCTTTATCTTACTGCATTCAGACCTGACATATTATTTAGTGTTTGCATATGCGCTAGGTTTCAATCTGATCCTAAGGATTCTCATCTAAGTGCTGCTAAACGTATCATTAAATATGTTGCCACTACTGCTAAGATTGGTCTATGGTATCCCAAAGAAGGAGACTTTACTCTTCTTGGTTATTCGCCGCAGATCTTGCAGGTTGTAGAGTTGAAAGAAAAAGCACTACAGGTACTTGTCAATTGCTTGGAAACAGGGCAGTATCTTGGTTTTTAAGAAAACAAAGTACTGTGACTCTTTCAACAGCTGAAGTAGAATACGTAGCTCTTGGAAGTTGTTGTTCTCAAATACTCTGGATAAAACAACAACTACAAGACTTTGGCATTAAAGATTCTTGCACAGAGATCAAATGTGACAATACCAGCGCAATCAATCTTACAAAGAATCCTATTCTACATTCAAGAGTAAAACATATTGAGATTCGTCATCATTTTATAAGAGATCATGTTCAGAACAAAAAAGTCTTGATACAATTCATAGACTCAAAGAATCAACTGGCAGACATCTTCACAAAGCCACTTGAGAAAAGCTTGTTTGAGTCTATTCGCTCAAGACTTAATATTTTATCTCTTGAAGAATGTTGAAGCTCAGACTCAGAATCTAAAGTCTGACAGAGTATCAGACTCAAAGGTTAAAGAATGAAAATACCAATCGACACGACTGTAAGTTCATTTACTTAAATTGTCATTTCGAAGAGGTAAGGTTGTCTGTTTATCTCTAATTGAGTTTATTAAGGCAGTTATATTTAAAAAAGGGTGGTTATCGATTTATTAAGGCAGTTATTTTTTTAAAAAGGAAATTCCTCATATTTCCAAAATTACGACGCTTGAATCACCCCGTATCTTTTATCTTTTATATACTCATTCTCCTTCGTTTTCACTTTACCCAGAAACCCTAGATCAAAAGCTTTTCACTTCTCTGTATTTTTCTCTCCAAAATTTCTACATCTCAAAGCTTTTCACTTTCTTGCGACACAAGTGTGAAAGTTTCTCCAAGGAAGCGACAATGTCTTATCAAAGGAAATCCTCAAGGATAGCAAATAGGGGACCACAGGGCTCTGGTGAGGGGCCTACGCATTTCGATCTCACAGAAGAAAGTGACTTTCTAACAGAACAGACTCCTCAAAGATCTCAACAGCGTACTTCCTCAACTAGACCTCTTGATCGTCACTCTCAAGATGCAGAAGAAGTTCTTGAAGGCATTAAACTTGTAAGATTACTCAAGCCTGCTTTTGTATATAGGCTTTACTCTGCATTGAAGGAAGGAGGTTCTGCAATGACTTTCATTGATGAATTTCTGAAAGAAAAAGGTTACGCAAATGAGACACACTTTCTTACTATAATGGAAAGATCAGGCGTTGTTTCTGCTGGAACGACAGCAAAAGCTTTTGAAAACTTTCCCAGTGACCCTAGGTTTAGTAGTGTAAATCAACCAGTGGGCAAAGATGATGATGAGAAATTGTTTATACATTTTAAACCTTGGATGGGTGTGGCTGCAAACCTTCGAGGAAAGAAGGATGAATTGTTTCGATCAGACGGACACAAAAAGATGTATGAGAAACTGCTGAAGCGTGGGGTGATGAATCCACGGACGGTGGACTTTGATTTTCTGGACTTATTAAGTATCAATCTGAGAGAGAAGTTTGAGAAACTTCAACTTCATAAGTTCTGTACTGACTGTGATATGGCTTATTCTGAATTGACAGCATATTTTTATTCAAATCTCAGTTTCCTTGATGCGAATAGCCTCTCATTCAGTGTGAGAGATAGAGAATATGTTGTTGATACGGACACTCTGGCAGATGTAATTGGTGTGGAAAGAGGTGCTTTCCAATCAATTGGTGTGTCTATAAGTCATGCAACTCTAGAACTTGCGAGAGACAGAATTGCTGAAGGTCGTCTCTCCTACTCCAGGATGAATGCAACAAACACTCTGCTTCACAAGATAGTGATCAACCTGTCTCAAACCGAAATCAACATCAAAGACAGATGTATCCATCTCGGAGGCTAAGTTGATGTATGCAATCAAGATTGGTCTTAATTTCTCTCCACACACTATCATGTTTCACATGTATAGGTCCATGGCAAAGGACAAGGGAAATCTCCCTTATGCTGCTCTCATTACTCAACTTTTCAGACACCTAAATATTCAGCCTCCTCACATTCTCTCTGTGAAGACTATTGATAAAATGGTCATCGGACTGAGGATGATAACAAAGATGCGTACGAAAGAACTCGGCAAGAAGAAGCCGGAGCGCTTCAAGGAGAAGACTCTGTTAAGTTCGAACCCGAGACTCTTCAAGGCCAAAAGAAAAGGAAAGGAACCGGTGACTAGTTCTATCAAGAAGAGAAGGGCAATCATCTTGGAAGATGAAGATGATGAGGATGCTTTACCTATCTCTGCTCTTGTATCTCAATTTTCTGCACCTGTTCTAGAACAACATTTTGCAGAAGAAGAAGAAGAAGAAGAGGAGACGGAAGAGAAAGAAGAGACAGAAGAGAAAGAAGAGAAAGAAGAGAAAGAAGAAGAGAAAGAAGAAGAGAAAGAGGAAGAGAAGAAAGAAGAACAAGGAGACGAATCGGCGCAAAAACAGATTCTCCAGCAGAAAAGAGGATCAACGACAATCATTCTGCGGAAACTCCTCGAAAGAAGAGTATTTTTTCTCCAAAAGACATTGAAACAGGGGAGATATCCAAATAGAACATACTCGTCTTCTACTGACTTTTACAGAAGAAGATACACAAACAGGTGTTAGTCGATCACCTCCTGATGCAGAATATGTTTATGCTGCTCAGTTTCCTGAGGGAGAGGCATCATCTCCACATATTGTTCTTCCTGCTGATATTCATACTAGCTTGACTCCACCATCAGACCGAGTTGACGCAAGCACACGGGCCGACAATTCGGGAGATTTTGGAAGGTTGCTTGACATCATCTTGGAACTCAAAGGTCAAATCTATGCTATGGGGTATGAATTTCAAACTCTGCAGAATAAAAATCATGCAATGTTCATCACCATGCATGATCAGCTTAAAGATGTTCAGCGTCGATTCAAGACACCGCAAAAGGCACTTTGCTCTTACCCAACTACGGGAAGATTTGAGGAAGCTAGAAGAAACCGTTAAGTCTATGGAGGACTTTCAACTTGTTCGCATTCCTCGTGCTCCTTGATTTTTTTAATGCTGACAAAAAGGGGGAGAAGACCTTGCAGATTTCAAGCACATTTTCAAGACTCTATCTTCAAACCAAACCAAACAAACCAAACCTTCACTTTTAAACTTTTTGATTTTGTTATGATTGGGATTAACATTTTGGCTTTATCTTGAGTTTCTTTTTTGAATGTGTGCTCATCATTGCATTACTTTAAGCTATTTAATTAGATAAAGATAGTAATGTCTGCACTTGACTAATGAAGTTTCTGTGGATGCAGATCTATGTATAGGGTAAGTCTCGTATGTAGGGATATTTGTGTACGTGATAACTTCTACTATTTTTATTCTAATCTTTTATGAGATATCAATGCTTGCTTAAAAGTTGTATTGCAGGGCAATAATATTCAAATCTGCAGGAAAGTTTTGTCACCATCAAAAATGGGGAGATTGTTAGATAAATTCTCTTCAGGTATTTTGAAGTTGACAAAACATTTTCCTAAGTCTAGTCTGAAGACTTACAGACTCTACTAGCAAAGTCTGAAGATCAAAGTCTGAAGCTAGCAAGACTCATGTTTCAAAGTCTATTCTCATGGACAATCTCCAGACCATCTTCTATTCTGATCTTATATGGTTTTTATTCTAACGGCTAGAGAATATCTTTTCTACTGGATTCAGCACTAGAATATCTTACTTTCATATTCGAATATGTATAGATTCTCTAAAGATTTCGCAACTTATATTTGGAAGGATATACTTATGGAAACCAAGATCCTGATTGTATGGGCGAGCAGGACTGATGGGCTATCAACACTTACCTTAAAGAGCTCGAGATCTCTCTAATTGATTCTGTCCAACGGATTGATTGGAAGAACTTCTTTGGAAGGTGCCAACGGTATAGAAGGCATAAAGAAATATATAAGAGAGATGCTCCAGTTGTTGAAGGGTGTCGGATAGAAAAATTCCAAAGTCTGAATCTCATTTTCTATTTTGCGATCATATTCTTCGAGCGTTATATGTAATCAAAAGAGAGATCGTATTGTGGTGAGACCTTGAGGAAGTGTAGTAGAGTGTCTACACTGTAAACTCAAGAGCGTGAAACTGTAATCACTCTTTTTGATTCTTAGTGAAATCCAGCCAGAAGGGCTGTCCGTGCGGGAGAGTGGACGTAGGCTTGGTCTAAGCCGAACCATTATAAATCTGGAGTCTTGATTCTCTATCCCTAATCCTTTTTATCTCTGATTACTTTTAATTGCAGTGATTGTTATTTTTAATTCATTCGGATTAAATTGTTAAAATTGCTTTTATCACCTATTCACCCCCCTCTAGGTGCTAATTCTAGTTCTAATAGTTTTGTCTCATGATCAAGCACATCTAACTCAAACAGTCATGCGTTCTAATTGTTAATTAAGCTCCTCAAGGCACAGCTGATTCCCATGTTTGACTGTCAACTGGCGTAGCCAAGCTTCATCTCTTCCCCATTGAGCACGGCTATGTCTCTCATAGATGGTTTTCCTGAAGAAGTGTAGGTCTAGAATCTACTACGACCTGATACCCTAATGCATGGGTAACCTGAAAAGGGATTTAGTAATGCCCGGTGTAATCGCTCGAGACAGGTTCTCTTAACCAACACACGACCAATCAATCTCGGCCTAGGACACCGTGCATTGTACTTAAATGCCTCAATTAAAATAGTGATCCTGGCCTATTTTCTTCGTATTAAAAATACCTAGTGGAAATAGTCATGTGTAGGTACACAATCAAATTGGACCCGAAAAATTCATAACCTCCAATTTAAAATCCCTCTATTTTGTATAGTATATAAAACTATTTTCAGTGTTAAAATCCGACACCTAGGATTTTCTAAATAAATAACGAAATTCACAAATTTTGGAATTAAATACTTAAAATTCCAATCAGCACTCAATTTGCACAAATTAACATCCAATTGCATAAATTGAACGTACCATTGAAATTAGCACGAAATTCTGGTCACCGACTATCCTAATCTAATTTCTAGAAAATAATTAATAATTAAATAAATTACCGGTAAGTAAATCAATTACAAAATAAATAAATTAAAGCAAACCTAAACTAACTAGGCTAATTAATCTAACTAACAATTAAATCTAACAATTCTATCTAATTCAATCTAATTACACTAACTATATAAACTAACTAATTCCTAACTAAATCCACATAATTATTCTAATTAAACTAACTAAATAACTAACTATATACTTACTCTAACGAAATTACCCTAAGCTTAATTAACCTAAATAATCCACCTATTAGCTAACTAATCTACCTCTAAGTGTCATTAGCCTACTAATTAGGGATTAGAACACAACTCATCGGTTTAGCATGAAAACCGGCTCACGGCGATGGCAGCATGACAGCGGCCGAGATTCGGGCTCACGGTGAGGCCAAGGAGAGCTTGGACCGGGCTGAAATCGGCTAAGACGACTCAGCAAAGCTAAGCTTCGGTCTTGATTTGCGAAGGCTGGACATGCGGTTGATGAGGGATCGCAGGCTACATAAAGGAGAGAGAGAAAACATGGCTACTTCAGTGGGTGATGGACTGCTCGATTGTTGTTGGATGTGTGGGCTTTGAAAGGAGTAGCTTCGCTGGAGAGATGCTGGGCTCGCGGGCGTGAAGGGGCTTCGAAGTCAACGATGGTGGCCTTCTGTTGGGGTTTTGACCGAAGGAGATGAAGGCTTTGAGTAGTCGGAGACAACCGAAGGTGGGAGCTGCTTTGGTCAACCACAGCTTTGCTGGGGAATTTGTTGGTTGACTGGAGGTGGACGGGCGTCGAACAAATGGCAATAGCTTTGAAGGAGTAGCAAAGAAAGGAAAATGAAAGAAGACAGGCAGCTTAAGGGAAAAATGAAAATAGAGACCGCGAAAGGGGGTGTCGATCACGAAGGCGTGCACGGGAGAGGGACAGCGACGGGATGAGCAGCTGGCAAATCTTGCTCAAGAAGATTGAAAAAAGGAAAAAAAGTCAGCAAGCTTATCCAATAAATTGAAGGCTTGGTCTCCTATTTCTTTCTTGAAATAAATCCTCACAAAATACTCAATTTTGGTGCCAAAATTCTGGCCCAAAGCCTAGATCCGAATTTCACAACTTTGGGGCTTCAATTTCTTCATGAATTCTTCAAATCGACATCCAAGTTTGCTGAAGAAAAAGTCCACAAAATTTCTATAAGTTCCCATCACCAAATAGCTCGGCTTGGATGTCAAAATTCCCTTCAAATGAGCCCATCTGAATTTATGTTTGTTTTCTAAATCGTCCGAATCACTTTTCCGTAAAAATTCTGGAATCTTCAAAAATTCTTCGGAAGATGAGTCGACGTTCCTAAAATGAATCGTGACATGATAGAATTTTCAATTTCTGAAATCGAGTTCAATTTTGCGGTTAATTTCAATTTGACGTGATTTTAGTGCGTCTTAATCTACTGAGTAGCTTTTAGGAATTTTTAATGCAATTGACCCATGGTCAATTATTTTCAGGCCACAACGTACATCTTTGACACATTGGCGACTCTCAGTTGTCATGAAAATCTTGAAGTTTCAAATACGGACACAAGGTACGAAAATGACAGAAAAATGGGTCTAGTGTCGTTCGATAGAAATTTTGCAATTAGGTGGAGTCACCCACACACTAATCACATACCTTTATCAAATCGACCTATCTTTGGTCTTTGATCGATTTTGACGGTGCCGTAATGATCCTTGCAGATTAGCACGGTCGAGCAGTCAATTCTTGGTCAAATTCTCAAATCTATTGCGTTTAGATTCCTTAACAGCTTCACTTGATAGGCTAGTTAACTCATAAGTGACTAACTCAGAGACAAAGGCTATAGACACGTCAATAAAAAGTCCATTTCATCTCATCGAAATCAGATTTGAAAATTCGGATGTCACAACAATAATGTCGTCTGCTTTTGCCCCGACGATCCTCATTCTCAAACTTGCTATGATGGTAAGTGCATGGGAGAGTTTTTTCTATCTTTTCTTCTTAAATGAGTTTTCATATCTACTATTTTGCTTGATCTTTCATTTCGACATGCAGAGGTTGGTATCTGCGTCCCACAAGATCCAATGGCAAAAATGTATTGAATGAAGCTGAAGTTACACCAAATTCACAGTAAAAATTTTCAAATGTTGGATCGGAACAACTTGCTTTTCTTTGTGGGAATTTCTTGTGCACACGACCAACAAGAAAGAAAGAAAGAAAGAAAGAAAGAAAGAAAGAAAGCTTCTGTCTATACTAGTAGTGCTAAAATCCGATGAAGTGTTCAGTTGAAATACTTAACATTGATAGATTTCAACTGTGCATATAACTTTATCACGCTGTAGGTTTTCATTGTGACATGACCTTATTTATTATTAGCATAAGCACCATAATGAGTGTGGATTGAAGCATGAGCCATATATGCTTCAATTCGATGCATATGCACGCTTCAAACCACTTTCTGCCTCGCTTGGTATTGGCTTTGAAGCTGAAGAACTAGCACACAACAGTGATAGGAGTTAGGACCAACTCAGACCAACTCCATTTGATTTTTCTGCAAATGCTTTCCACACTCTCTCCTACCTCTTTCTCCTATCCTTTACAATCCTCTGCATCCTTCCAGTCCAAATGAATCACCGAAACTTCATTTGAGTAGCTAATTCTCACCAATTGGTCATTATCATCATCTTCACTAACTTAGTCTATCTGGCTCTATCGGATGATGCACAACATGAGGACTCCATGCCTCAGAATTGCACATATCGGCCGAATATCAGCTACCCTTTTAGGATTTATGGCGAACAAGAGTCCTGTTGTGGCAATCCGAATTTTGAGATTACCTGCAAAAAAATATACCCTGTCCTGACTTTCTCAGACAGGGGGTTCAATATGAAAGATATCTTCTACGCACACAATTCATTCCTCTTGCTTAATGGCCCCAGGTATCGAGAATCTTGTGATGCTCCTCCGCGTAATATCAGCCTCGAAAGATGGCATTTCAATCTCAATTCTACTAATTCCAATTTCTTCTTCCACTATAATTGCATCCTCGCAACCAACAAGTTTTTGCATATTTAGTGGACTGTGCTAGCAACTCTACCCACCATTCTTTTGCTTTTTCTTCCAAGGAAGCATTGTAGGAAATGGATTACTATTCTGCTGTCAGCTCCTACTACTCTGTAGTTAACATACCGGTTTAAGTAAATGCCAATCTCCCTTGATGTCTATGGATTATAGCGAGATTAAGAAGGGGTTCCTATTGAACTGGACTGCAATTAATGTAGCATGTGTGAGGGAATTGAGAGATGGTGTGGGTTTAAGAACACTAATTTTGTTTGACTTTGCCAATATGCTCCTCATTCTCACACCTACAACGATGGTAAATGCCTTGGGGATTCAATTTTCTGCTTTTGCTTCTTGACTGAGATTTCATATCTACTACTTTGCTTGATCTTTCATTTCTACATGCGGAGGGAGGGTGTAAAATGGTTTAAATGTATTACCGTAAAATTTGCAGATGTCGGACTTAAAGCAACTTGATTTTCTTTGCCGAATTTTGTTGTGCACACAACCAAACGGAAAAAAGCTTCCACCTCCACTAGTGATGCTAAAATCTGACCAGGTGTGCAGTTGAAATATATAACATTGATAGATTTGAACTCTAAATATAAAGCTGTTTTTTTGGGGTGGATCCAAGCATAAGCACATTCTTCCATTCGAGATATACGCATGATCTATCGCACTGTAGGAAGCACTCTTTTGCTAATCTCATTCAAGATTTATTTGATAAGCATTTGCGTCCTGGCAGGGAAACATGGCAATTTGGGGACAAAAGCCATCATAGGTAATCCGTTAATTTTGTTTTTTTGTTGACTATATTCTATAAAGATTCACAACTTAGAAGCCTCAATAAAGTGATGAATTGAGATTGCTGTCTCATAATGTCTTATGTTTTTTCAGGAGTAGCAGCATTAGGAGCTGGAATTGGGATCGCCCTTATTTTAATGCTTTCCTTCAAGAAGAAACCAATGATAAGAAGAATTATGGCTTTGATAAAGCAAAGGAGTGAATATTTCGATGGCGAAATGAAAATCAAGGGACTAATCTCTTCGAGAAGGTACACCTATAAAGACATCATGAGGATGACCAACTCTTTCAAAGAAAAGTTATGCCAGGGAGGCTATGCTTATGTGTACAAAGGCAAGCTTCAAGATGGCCAACTTGTGGTAGTCAAGATTCTAAAGAAATTGAAAGGCGACGCCGAAGAATTTTTCAATGAAGTTGCAAGCATAAGTATGACTTCTCATTGTCATCATCCTCAAGATTGCTAGAGGCTTGTCCATGTGAAAGTTCGTCTTTGCAAGAGAGTAATGACTTGAGTTGTGGTTATTCAATTTCACTTATAGCTGACTAACATAGTTTGTAATAGAGCATATAAAAATACTAAGGGTGCGCATGACAACGTTTTTATTCCGGGATCTATTTCTTTTTAGAAAGAGTTTTTATCTATTTCTACTCTGGGAACAAATTCTGAGTAAAATAAAGTGTTTGATAATTATACAAAATTTCTATTTTTGGAATAAAAAAAGAATAGAAATATGTGTGGTAAAAAATTATAAATTTTTGTATTTATTTGTTTTTTCTTCTTATTCACGGACCGTCAAGCTGCCGCCTGCCACCACACGATGGCCGCACAATGGTCGCACGACCGTTGCACAATTGTCGCACGACCGTCGACCGTGGCCGTTGATCACCGCCACAGGATTGCCGCCCACAACCCACCAGCCGTAGGAGGGGCGTCGAAGAATTTTTCAATGAAGTTGCGAGCATAAGTAGGACTTCTCATGTCAATGTTGTCAACCTCTTGGGATTTTGTTTTAAAGGAAGCAAAAGAGTTTTGGTTTATGAGTTGATGCCTAATGGATCCCTCGAAAAGGTCATATTTCATAGGAGTAACATATTGGAGTTAGATCAACCATTGAGTTGGGACACATTGTACTAGAAATCCCTTGGTATAGCTCATGGAATAGAGTACTTGCATACAGGATGCAACATGAGGATCTTGCACTTCGACATGAAGCCCCACAACATTCTCCTCGATGGAAACTATTGTCCCAAGATTTCTAACTTTGGTCTTGCCAAAATATGCCCAAGAGAAGAGAGCATCGTGTCAATGCTAGGTGCCTGAGGCACTGTTGTATACGTTGCTCTGGAGCTAATCATAAGGAACATAGGAGGGGTTTCTCATAAATCAGATGTCTATAGCTACAGCATGATGGTTCTGGAGATGGTCGGTAGAAGGAAAAATATCGAAGTCACAATAGATCGTACCAACAAATTATACTTTTCTCATTAGGTCCACCAACGTCTAGTGCTTCAAAAAGATCTTGGGCTACACGGGATCATGAATGGGGAGGAAGAAGGAATCGCAAAGAAGATTATTATTGTAGGCTTATGGTGCATTCAGATTCATCCAAGAGCTCGACCTTGTATGACTCAAGTTGTGGAGATGCTAAAAGGAAGTGCTGAGGCCTTGCAAATTCCTCCAAAACCATCCTTGTCATCATCCTCAAGATTGCTAGAGGCTTGTCCATGTGAAAGTTCGTCTTTGCCTAAAGTTCGTCTTTGCCTAAAATAAGTAAAATAACTCTATTTTTATAGAGTTATCAAAATGCACCGACTTCCTTCCTAATAAAGTGTCATCAATGTGTTAACAATTCCTTGTTATAATCAGTGATCTTAAGGCCAAGCAAGGTAATCTCCTTTTCGTGTTGACGATAAACCGAACCCTTTTTGGTCAAGCCTGGTCGTCTCCTTTCCATTCCGATGTTAGAACGCACTCGATGATATGGAAGATGCAATATCAGCTTGCAGGAAGTTTTGAATCGAGGGTTTGATGTTCAGTGTGGTGACCAAGCCGAGTGGTCGGCGTGCACTTTTTCTAGCAGTTCTTGCGGCAGCAACTCCTCTCCTTCAACATCTAGTGTCACGTGTTATTGCATGGCAACCCTACGCTCGTATCTGTAGTGACCCCGCATGTTCTTTCAGTAGCATTCCCAGGTGAGCTTTTTCAACTTTATTAGACAAGTTCTTGTTTCTATAGGCGCATCAGATTCTATTATCAACCATGAAGTATATGCACAAAATCACTAAACCTTGGGCTTTTGCGGAGTTAGTTTCTATTAGTGCCTCAAAGATCATATGGCCAATAGACCCCGAGAATTTGTACGGAGAAAACTCAATTTGATTGAATGTGATCCACTTGTTTCTTTTACTAGAAATTCGATGGTGCCGTACTTGTTTTGTCTTCCTCCAACTAAGAATGTCATGTGACAAGGATGACTTTTTCATCACTTTTCTTTTTGGTGGCACAAAGCCAGAGGAAATCTCAAGTTATTTACTGCTTGGCGATGAATTTTTCATGAGATATTAGAATATTTAAATAATAAATCACGCATTCATTTAATAGCTTAAACTTTAAGAATAGCTAATAACGATCCCGCAAAATCTCATATGATATTGGAGTTATTGGCCTTAAGTTCAAATTTTTCCAAGCCTTATTTTGTCTCCACAATTAAATTTCCATGATTAGTACTAGGCAAAAGACAAGATTAAGCGTGAGGGAGAGTGTTAGAATATTTAAATAATAGACCACGCCTTCATCTAATAAATAAAACTTTTAGAATAGTTGGCAATTATTTCACAAAATCTCACAAGAGAGACTCATTTTCGCTAACTAGTCACGAAGATTTGTATAATGGGAGGTTTGTTCCTAATTGTAATTTAGAGGTCCCTTTTACTAGGAAGTTTCGTGGTTTGATCTTTAGGATTTTGTGGAGCAATTTTTTCGCAAATATTCTTCATTGGTTGTTTGAATAATGCACGCATCAGACCACATTTTGCCTCACTTGGTATTTGCTTCGAAGTTGAAGCACTAGCACTTGACAGTGATGGCGGTTTGGACCAATTCAAACCAACTCCATCTGATGCTTCCGCAAATGCTTTCCACACTCTCTATTGCCTCTTTCTCCTATCCTTTGCGATCCTCTGCCTCCTTCCGATCCAAATGAATCACCAAAAGTTCATCTTCAACAGAAGTAATGCTTTGGACATACATCAACAATTGAGTTGGGACACATTGTACCTGATTTCGATCAGCATTGCTCATGGGCTAGAGTACTTACATAGAGGCTATCGAATGAGGACCTTGCACTTTGATATAAAGCCCCAATACATTCTTCTGGTCCAAAACTATTGTCCCAAGATTTCTGACTTTGGTCTTACCAAAATATGCCCTAGACAAAAGAGCATCATGTCAATGCTAGGTGCTCAAGGCACCCCCAGTTACATTGCTCTAGAGCTGATCATGAGGGACATTGGCGGGTTTCTTACAAATTGAATGTCTATAGCTACATTATGATGGTTCTCAAGATGGTTGGCATAAGAAAAAAATTCAAGTCACAGTAGATCATACTAGCTAAATATACTTCCTTCATTGGGCACACCAATATTTGGAGCTCTGAGAAGAGCTTGGGCTGCATGAGATCACGAATGAGAAGGATGAAAGAATAGCGAAGAAGATGATTGTAATAGGCTTATGGTACATTCAAAACTATTCGAGAGCTCGACCATCTATGACCTTATTTGCAGAGATGCTAAAAGGAAGTGTTGAAGCCTCACAAATTCCTCCTATATCATTCTTGTCATCTCCCTCAAGATCGCTCGCTACTTGTCCAAGTGATTGTTTGTCTCTGTAAAATAATAGTGACTTGAGTTGGGTAAATCCAACATCAAGTATATGGGACTGGCATAGTTTGTAATACTAGTATATAAAAGAAGATGCACCAAAAAAAAGTGAAAAGGGCATTATTTCATATTATAAATTGAGTTTGTCATTTGTCCAAATATCATATAATTTGTCATTTCTCATGAACTCTTGAATCAAATAGGCCTAATCCATTTATAAGCATAGTAGAGAGATATGTCATTTAATATAATTCTTATTATAGACCACACTAGAGAATTACTCAAGCAACAAATGTTACAATTGTACACGCACTAACTTCCTCCGTGCTTAAGTGTGATCAATTCATCTTCTTGCGCCAAACTTAGACAAGTTTGAAGCTCAACTTAGGTCGACATAACTCGGCCTAATCTTGATTTCTCTCGATCACATGGCCCTATCCATTTTCAACCATACCCCACTCCCCCAGCTCTCTCTCCTCCAAAATAGCAAGGAATGGTGATAGGTGTTGTGTGAATTTAGGCTTGTCCCGACCTACCTCTCGCTAGGGAGGAAAGTAGGCTTAGGAGTATTTCTTAAAGGACGGGCCTTTCGCCCATGATTTAAATGTGGGCTCTCTCAAACCCATACTTCCCGTGACGTCGGGTGTTCAAATTGATGGTATAAGAATTCTTTAAAAAAAATGAGTCGTCACTAGTCATTAGGGTCAACTATAAACCAAGTGAAGTACAAGAGCATTCTTCACTTCCTACATAACCAAATGATAAAAGGTCAGGGACTTGATTACGCTAATTAGTGCTCTTTTTGCATCTAATTGTGTTCATTTCAAAAAAAGATTTTCATCAGGCCGTCCAGATTGATTTTATACTTATTCACTAATATGTAAGGTGATCACACAAGTGCTCAATCATTAACATAATAATCAGTAATCCAGGAGCGCATAAAAAATAAATTGCATGGATAGCAAGGACTTAACACTAAGGAATAAGATAAATGTCAATCCTAACTAAACTCAAGGGAAGCCAAAATCAATGTATTGATATTGGGCAACCAAAACAATTGTCCTTAAGGACAATCGAAACTCTAAAGTAAAGCCTTAAGGGTACGTTCAATTTTTTAGCACAATTTTAGAGTCAAAAGGCTTCAGAATATTTGGAATTTTTTATATTAAATTTTTAATTTTTGTTTAGAAATCTTCACAAATTTTGTTGTTCTCCAAATTTTCTGAATTTTTAAGATTTTTTCTGAATTTTTTTATTTTTTTAAAATTTATGAATTGTTTAAAAATAATTTTCAGACACTTTGAATTTTCTAAAAAATTTAATTTTCGAAAATTTTAAATCCTTTTTATGATTTTTTAGTATTTTTTCTTATTATTGTTTAATACTCTTTTTCTTTTCCTTTTAATTTTAAAATTTTTTAATCTTTTAATCTTTAATATTATTATATTCATGAAAACGGGTTTTGATCGGGTTTACCCGATTCGACCTACTAACCAGATCCTCCGACCCGAATCCAAACTACTCAAATAAAACCTCATTCTTTAATACATTTTTTTTTTATATTCTATTTTTTTCCTATTCTCTTTTTTTCTTTTAATTTTCAGGTCTTCTTCCTCTTTGTGCGGCTTCTTTTCTTTCCCGACGTCTTCCCCTGCACCGAAGCCACACTACCGCCTAGACGAGCCACCGCGGGCGTTCGGACCATTGCCAGACCACCACCCAACGTCAGTCACGTGGCCTGACACCATTGCCAGCCACTAGTTGGTCGGAGGTCATAACCATTGCCAGAATACTTCCAACGAAAGATTTTTAAGCCCTAAAATTTCGTATGACCAAAACTCTAACGATTCAAGTACTAACACCAGCATGAGCAAACGACACAATGGAATGGACTTCAATTTGAACAAAGATGACACCACAGAAATGAACCTCATAAAAATCATTCTGAATCTCGGTTTGACATTTCATCAAACATATAGAATGCATTGGCTGGAGGGAGGACCTAGGCTCATTCGGGATTCGGGTTTAGGCAAAGATTGGTCATACTAGATAGGATTAACACTCGAGACTAACTTATGGATGAATCATCAGCATTTAGTACCAATAACCTTAAAATCACAAATCTCGGCCAAAACAAATCACATGAACCCAGACCTCAGTTAGACATTCTAGCGAACACCTAGTGCACACTACTGAACGAGGGACTTTGGACTTGCTACGGACTTAATCGCGGACCAAAACTCCTAACGACGCATGCTAAGACACAGAGCAGCTTTAATGGAAGACCGAAGGTACCGAAGTTTGCGCGAACTGGTCCACCACGAGCTCTAGCACGACGCCCCCCAAAAACAGGGCACGAGGATTCGGGAAAGACCTCCCTGGTTCGGATGCAGCACTATGAGGGACGATGAGCACCAAATGGACCTCAGGCGACGGTGAAACACTCTTTCGAGCTTGCTTTCTCTTTCTCTCGAGCTCACCCTCTCTCGGTTGTTCTCTCTCGATTCTAACCAGCAGAAAAACAGAGCTCCTCCTCTCTCGCTGCCTTCTCTCCCTTTATCTCCCTCTTGGTCTTTTATCTCTCCTCCAGGATGACGCCAGCTAGCCTCGTACCACACGACATTCCCTATGCTGGCGTCGCGCGCAACGCTCGTCGCCAACGTCCTCGCCGTCCTCGCTTCACGTATAGCCGTCGTCCTTCCCCGTATGTCATCGAGCCAGCGGCCAGAGAGAGGAGAAAGAAGAGAAAGAGGCTGGGCCGTCAGAGAAGAAACTGGGTCACATGGATTAGGTGGGAGGAAGAAACGGAAGGAAGAGAAGAGAGGGCCGGGTAGGCCTATCCCTGGCCCGGCCCTTTTCGATTTTATTTTACAATAATAATTTTTTTAAAGAATTTTTTTAAAATTTTTTCAAAGATTTTGAATAGCTAATACTAGTAATGTAAATGTTCCTAATGTCCATATGCAATGCAATTTAATGAAAATTATTTTGCCATTGGTTAAAAATTAATCCATAATTTTTTACGTGATTAAGTCTTAAGTTGAAAGGCAAAATTTAAGTGTTAACATGACTAACTTGAAATAAGGGTAATTTTTTCGAACCAAAGAAAAAAAATAAAATAAGGGTAAGTCGAGCTAGAATAGGAAAGGAATCACCTTATAAAAGTAAATGACGCCGGAGTTGTTAGTTTGAATTTGGAGAGTGAGAAGTCTCACAGTTCACAAATAGTAAGGCAAAATGTTGGGAGCAAGCCTTCATTTCTTTGTGGGAGAGAGAGATCATGGGAAAAGAAAGGGACTCAATCGATAGTAGAGTCGCTCCTAGTTTTGGACGTTCCTAAACCCTGTTCCCATCCTCCATCTTGCTTAGCGCGATGAGCAATTCTGCCCCTGTACTTCCACAATTCAAATTATTTTGTAGTGTGAGTCCACCAACGCTTTCTTGCCATTATGTCAGTATATCCATGCCTCGATTTTATCTGTAGTTCTTGAATCGAATACTTGATCCTGAGGACAAAGGAACTCTGTAAAACCTATTGGAAACATCTTGTAATTCTTCATTGGGTAACTAATTAGGCATCCTTTTTTGCTTAAGGTCATAAATGTTTAAATGATATTTCCGTGTGCGTACAATCCTGTTTTGATGTGACCAATAGAGGAAGGACATAATTTCGTAGTGATATTTGCTCGGAATTGCTCGTTTATCACCTTGATTTGATCATGCATATGTGCTTTGGGTAATCCAATTAGTGTCGGTATAAGGCCGTTCTAGGTTCACCGAGGCATGAATTAGAGATGTTGCAAGGCCCGCAAGTGGGCTGAACGCTCACTGTCCCAATCACTCTTCGATCTGAACAGCAAGCATTGTTTAGCCCACTCACGCCTCTTTGAGCTAGCCCTTGGCTGCCCTTATTTATTCGTTTTAGCCTCGCATGTCGCGTGTTCATGCATATGGGGGCCCGCTTTTATCAGATTTTTAGCACTGATAATATGAAATGTTGATGGTTTATCCGATATTCGACTCATGACTCGAACTTTTAGGTTTGAGTTGGATCAGGGCATGGTAAGCTTCCTTTGTGTGTTCATTTGTTATATCCTTAGATACATTCATATCCGTTTGGACTACCCTTTTTCTCGGGACATAAAATAGAGACCTTCAATAAGTGTCAGTTTTGTCAATATCATTTTCCCCTCTCATTGTATTTTTGCATTTAGATTTAGGATTTTTAATCTTTAAATAATATCATTTCAGAAGGGGGGAGCAGCGGCTAACGGTGAGCGCCACTTCTCATTTATTATTCAAATCTATTTTCAGACTAAAAATTTGCTTCAGATATGGAAAAATATAATTGTATTACTAAACAGATTTATGTTCTAAATCTATTTTTAAGAACTAAACAAATAGAAAATAGAAAAAAAAAATGATTATCATGCGCGTCCTCAAACAGTGGAACGCCGAATTTGGTGATGCGCATGGGGATGTCTTCCTAAAACGTTACCAAATATGCAGGGGCGTTTGAAAAATGTTCCCGTCCGACTAGAAAAAAAAAAAAATTGTTCCTACTTGTGGAGGTTTCTCTAAGTGAATGGAGTTGATGAATTTTCGAGGAGACAGGGAGCGAGGGATTTTCATTTTTTATTTGGATGAGGGGTTGGTTTGGCCGATCTAAGTATCGATAAAGGACTATTCTTGCATATGCTACGCCGGTGCCTTGCAAGTAACATAAACACGGGATGAAGGCACGCCCCAAGCGCCCGTTTGTAGCATCTACACTGCATTTCGGTAGCAGCCTAATAATTCCCTAGAGAGCAGAGATGCGGAGCCCGTCCTCTTTTTACACGATGCAACTTGGTTGAATTGGCATAAAAAAATCAAGCATTAAGTTGAAAATGGGGAAACAAAGTACACGTGTTTCGTCCTCGATGACCAATACCATCCGTCCTCAATGACCAATAACGAGTAAGCCGACCTTGACTACAATATCCGTTCATCCGTTCGTCTATGGTAACCAATACCATTTGTGACGAGATCCAGTTGATCTTATTTCTAAAGGCAGATAAGAAGGAAAAAAATTAGCCTTATTTATTTCGCAAAAAAAAAAAAAAAATAGCCTTATTTATTTTGTAAAAGTTTTCCCTTGTACACATAGGATTATCGAACATAACATGCAACAAAATACAAATACAAACTAATATATTCCTGAGGGGAGAATTATTCAAAAAGTCAAATAGCCAAATTAGTATTGAACTTGTCAAGTTTGTTAATAGAATTCTAAACATTTTCACATTTTGACAATTGAATTTATTTGATCAAGTCTGGTTGAAAATTACTAACATAGATACTAGTCACTCTACGTGATACAGTCGATACTGACGTGGATAATTTTTAATAATATTTTAATATTTATTTCTTTCTTTCCTTTGTCCTTTTGTTTCTTTCTTTCTCTTCTCATTCTTCATTGTTTTCTTACTATGGCTAGTGAGGGTCATCGACCCTCATCGGCTGCAAATGAGGGCCAAGACGCCATTGCCTAATTTAGAGGGGGGAGGGGGTGGGGGGTTGCATCACGTGGCCATGAGCAAGGCCAACCTTGTTGGCCTTGCCCAAATGTAGACAAGGTTGCCTCACTTGTGGCCAATGAGGTACCTTTGCCCAAATCCAGGCGAGGTCGGTTGCCTGTGGCTGCAATGGCCTTGCCTAGGTCCAAGTGGGGCCAGTTGAGGGTCACAACACTTGCTCGCACCCAGGAAGGGGTTCCCTACAAGTGGCTGGTAAGGGCCTAGTCAAGTAAGAAAACACTGAAGAAGGAAAAGAAAAAGAAAAGAAAAAATTAAAAAATCTTAAAAGATTTTCTACAATGTCGGTTGTGTTATATAGAATGACTGACATCTATATTAGCGATTTCTGGCCAATTGGTCATTTTCATCATCTTCACCAACTTAGTCTATCTGGCTCTTACCGGATGATGCATGACATGAGGCATCCATGCCTCATAATGGCAGATATCAGCCGAACATCAGCTACCCTTTGAGGATTTCTAGCGAACAAGAGTCCTATTGTGGCAATCCAAATTTTGAGATTACCTGCAAAGAAATATACCCTATCCTGACTTTCTCGGACAAGGGGTTCAATATCAAGGATATCTTCTATGCACGCAATTCATTCCTCCTGTTTAATGCCCCATGTACTTGGAATCTTGTGATGCTCCTCAGCGAAACATCAGCCTCGAAAGATGGCCTTTCAATCTCAATTCCACTAATGCCAATTTCTTCTTCTACTATAATTGCATCCTCGCAGCCAACAAGTTTTTACATATTTAATGGACTGTGCTAGCAACTGCACCCATCATTCTTTTGCCCTTTCTTCCAAGGAAGCACCAGAGGAAATGGATTACTATTCTGCCGTCAGCTCCTGCTACTCTGCAATTAGTATACTTGTTTACGTAAATGCCAATTTCCCTAGCCCTAATGTCTATGGATTACAGTGAGATTAAGAAGGGGTTCCTATTGAACTGGACTGCAATTAATGCAGCAAGTGTGAGGGAAGTGAGGGACGATGTGGATTCAAGAACACAAATTTTGGTTGCCTTTGCCAAGATGCTCCTCATCCTCATAGCTGCAATAATGGTAAATGCTTGGGGAATTTAGTTTTCTACTTTTGCTTCTTTTCCTGAGATTTTATATCAACCGCTTTGCTTGATCTTTCATTTCTGCATGCAGAGAGAAGGTGTAAATTAGAACTTCACCTCAACCTTCTCCGCCTTGACTGTTTGATCTTGAGGTTGCCATCTGCATCCCACAAGATCCAATTGTTTTAATGTATTGAGTGAAGATGCACCAAATTCATGGTAAAATTTGCATATGTCGAACTAAAGCAACTTGATTTTCTTTGTGGAATTTTGTTATGCGCGCAACCAAACAGAAAAAAGCTTCCGCCTCCACTAGTGATGCTAAAATCTGACTAGGCATGCAATTGAAATATAAAATGTTGAGAACTCTACATATAAAACCGTTCTTTCAGGGTGGATCAAGCATGAGCACGTGTTTCCATTCGAGATATATGCATGGTCTATTGCATTGTAGGAAGCACTCTTTTACTAGTTTCATCCCAACTTCGTTCAGGATTTATTTGATAAGCATTTGTGTCCTAGCAGGGAAACGTGGCATTCTGGGGACAAAAGTCATAATAGGTAATCCGTTAAATTGTGCTTTTCATTGTCTATTTTCTATAAAGATTCACAACTTAGAAGCCTCAATAAAGTGATGAAGTGAGATTGTTGTTTCAAAATATTCTATGTTTTTTCAAGAATAGTAGCATCGGGAGCTGGAATTGGGATCACCCTTATTTTAATGCTTTTCTTCAGGAAGAAACCAATGATTAGATGAATTATGGCTTTGATCTAGCAAAGGAGTGAACATTTCGACGGCCTCCTTATCCACAGTTGAGAAACCTATTTTAGCGGGTATATTTCGGGTGAAATATGTATAGAATCTAGAATTGCTCTCCTTATCCACAATTGGATATTGAAGAGAGAGGAGAGGGGTGGGGGAGGTTAAAAGCGGTGAATTGGAATTTTCAGATAAAAGTTGGTGCAGCTAAAAATTGGAATTTTCGTAGCGAATGGGGGGACATTCAATTTGAAGTCACGATGTTCGTCTCATTTTGAAAAAAAAAAATCACACCCTTGTCTTTGGGATTTCCAAACACTTATAAATAGAGACTCTAGAGACCACTCAAATGGGGGGAACGATCAACAAACACAAGCGCTCAAAGAATTTTCATAGCGAAGCTCTCTCACCCCTCTCATCTCTCTCTCAGCGCGTCTATCGAAGCTCCGGTGCATCCTATCCATTCAACTGTGTGCAGGAGATTCTCTACCAGCGACTCCTCCTCATCTTGGCAATTGTCCGATGGTAGTCCTTTCCAGCAATGCCAATAAGCCGCCATTTGAATTCCTCGCACTCATGGTGTTCCTACAAGTTCTCTAGCGGAAGCCCAGCACTTTTGCTGAGCCTTCTGCGACCTTGGCGAAAGATGACGAATGAAGCGGGAATTAATTGAATTATGCACCAAATAAGGAGAGAGCATTTCTGAGATATGTACATGAAAAACTAAATTAACACACGAAAGCGCCTTTTAACATAAGGGCAAAACTTTGCTGCCTACTTGTACGCTAAACAACAAAATTGAGACTCAGTATGGGACGGGTTAAAGCGGACAATACTTAATTCAGGGACATCACAATATTGTGTTAGATCAGGACCCTCTACAATATGTGGTTTGCGAACGAACTAAGTTAAAGGTGGTGGGCCTGTAAAGAATGGGTGCCAAACTAGGAAAATGGCCGTTTATATGCCAAAAGATAGAATTGTAAGCTCGGAATGGGATGGGCTAAAGTAGAAAATGCGGACAATATCTCATTGAGTGAGTTAATCTAAAGATATCATAACATCCAGCGAGACTAGTTGATGTGCCCTATCATTGCTGGCAATTCCACCTCGCCAGACCAAGCCCCTCATCATCCTAGCATTCCAGCAAGTTTCTTAGGGAATGTCCAGCAACCGCCACCAGCTCCCTCATCGCAACCAGAGCCTCCACCGATCTGTCCAGCAGCTTCGGCAATATTCTAGGTTGCACGACCAGTCGCGACACCCCAGCTAGCTCTTGATGATAGCATATAGCCTCATTGCCATGTCCAACACGTTGATCAGTACCCAAACCTCCACCTGTGCCCTCACAGTTACTTTGCCTTCATAGTTTTTCCTTCAGCAACACACCTCACCTCTTTGTTTCGCTTGGGACATCTTGACAAAATTAAGGTGAGTTGAGATTCGTAGTATCCGTGCTTTAGTATATGGCTTTGATTGCATGAAGCTTAGGTCCTGCATGGCAACTTTTCAATTTCATTATTTATTTATTTTTGTTATTTTTTTTCTCCGAATAAAAAAAAAGAATAGAAATCTATTTGCTAATGCCAACTAATTTTTCTATTCCTCATAATAAAAAAGTGGCCAGGGAATAGATTTGGAATAAAAATAAGAAGTAGAAAAAAGTAACTTTTTATTCCTAGGGATAATTTCTAGAAATAATTTTTTTTTCCTAGGGATAATTTCTAGAAATAATTTTTTTTTTCCCTTCTTCCTCCACCATCCGCCACACCAACCACTGCTACTACCGTCGCTACCACCGGTCACTAATCACTAGCCTCTAGTGGCGGCGGTGGCAACAGCTAGAGAAGGAGCAAGAAGAAGAAGAAAGAGAAAAAAAAATCCTAAAAAATTACTAAAAAATTAAAAGAAATTGTGAGTTGTACCAAACGCATTCTTATTCTTTTTCTATTCCGAGAATAAAAATTTTGTATAGTTACCAAACACGTCTTTTTACTCATAAATTGTTTTAAGAAGTAGAAATAGAAAAAAAAAAACTATTTTTGAAAAGAAATTATTTTCCAAAACAAAAATGTTACCAGACACATCCTTAATGTTAAATTATAGTTATATCATACATATTAGGACTGGGACTTTTAAGCCCAAAAGTCCCCATCCTCAGTATGATCTCATGTCTCGAATGTGGTTTATTATATGATTTATTATGCATGATGGACTGTATAAATTTTGGCCGTTTAGAATGATGTCCTCTTCGAATTATCTCAATGAAGATGATGAAATTTATGTGCTCACTGCACAGAGCGAGGTGGCAAATTGTATGCGACCAACAATAGGTATTGTATCAACATCTGTGCTATGATTGTGTACAGTAGGCTCCTCGCTTGTGGTCACGGCACATCAACTACATTGGAGCAGTCGACCATCACCCAAAGGTTCCGTATAAATGAAGTGCACGCAATCCCAAGAAACAGAGGGATTGAAGAAAGTGAGTGGCACTATAGAGTCGATGAAACTACTGGATTAGTTTTATGCAGTCATTTTAGCTAAAGAGATCTATGACAGTCCGTTTATTTTGTGGAAAATATTTTTGAAAAATATTTTCTTATTTTCCGGCGTTTGGTTCATTTAGGAAAATGCTTCCAAAAATCTTAACCCTAAAACTTTATGCTTGGACACGAGAAACCCTAACATTAGGTCTCGACGTTCGAAGCAGGTCTTTGTGGGACAACAATGGCCATCCTTGGTTAATGTAACATTTATTATTATAAAAGTATTTTGAAAAATGTATAATTATTATGTATTTTTATTAAAAAATTTTGAAAAATTTAATTATTTGTTTCTAAAATATTCAAAATTTTAATTAATTATTATTATATATTATTTCATTTTCTTTCATTTTCTTTTTGCTTCTTCCTTTGCCAGCGATAGCTTGCAACGATCACGTGATCATTGATCGATAGTGACTGGGGATCAAAAATTGGCAAATCAATTAACGACTGGGCAGCAACCAGTGATGACAGCTAGCAGCGGTGACTGGTAATGATGACTAGTTGAGGAAGGAGGAAAAAAAAAGAGGATAAAAAATAATTCAAAAATTCAAAATAATTGATAATTTTCCCTAGGAAAATCAAATTAGATTTTCCATACCAAATGATGGAAAACATCATCTAGTTCATCTTTGGGTTTCAGCCAAACACCAAAAATACTCATTTTAAAATATATATATATATTTTTCAAAGACGTTACATTTTCCTCTAAAACAAACGGACGCTAGGATTCCCATTCAACGTGACAGCCTTAGATCATCAAAAGAATGTGTGCACTTGGCATCGGGTTTGCCATGGGTCATTGCATTTGTGCAGGATGTTTACTTCGACTTGTGGATGGAATGAAGAATTATTCATGTTTGACCGGTAATTACTTCAAATTGCAGTCACAATTTGTTTAGCCTGTTGGCCATTAATGACATGGTCATTGTTTTTGGAGGAGTACCACTGATTGTGCTCTTGTTGGCTTCGATCGTCGTGTTTCTGTGATCAGAAGGTACAATGTGATAGCTCCATCACAGGTAGATACTAAGATGTTGACATAATCTGTTCAAGTCCAACCAACTAAATGTACGGAAAACCCGACAATAAATCCAAAAATTGTGTACTTCCCTTTGATACAATGCAAGAAGTAGAGCCATGCCAAAAATTGAAGAACTCCCGCTCAGCAAGTCAAAAAAGATTGAAGTATGCAACATTGCAGCTGTATCAATAGAGTAGAAGTAGTACGACAAAACAAAAAGAGTCCCTCCATAGCAGTTCATGTAACGCAAAAGAAATATTAATCAGAAACAGGGAAACAAACATAATCACAGAAAATAACCCTAATGAAGAATTTTAAAATGATAAAGGAAGAAAAGAAAACTGTACGTAGACTGGCGAATATCCATTCATCACATTTAAATTTAGCTTGATAGATGGCAAAATGAGAAGACCAAGAAGTGCCACAACACCATCACCATTTTACACTGTCATTTCTTCTATTTTCTCCTAAACCAAGAGCATCCCAAATAAGAGAAAAGACTACAGCTTACACTGAAGTTGTTTGGTTTGCCTAGATTATCACACAACAAACCCATGCAGAACACTTGCACATAATCGACTCTTGAATTTCAACTAAAAAAATATAATTTTATTCCCCTTCATCCGTAACAGAAACTGCAACAGTTAAAAATGGATACATGGATGACTCCTCCTCT
The DNA here is from genome assembly GCA_014182715.1 of Eucalyptus cloeziana. Lineage (NCBI taxonomy): Eukaryota > Viridiplantae > Streptophyta > Magnoliopsida > Myrtales > Myrtaceae > Eucalyptus > Eucalyptus cloeziana. The sequence continues at coordinate 7,662,582 of CM024635.1, read as the reverse complement.
CTTAGGGAAATATTTTTTTTTGAGTCAGAGTAACACTAATACAAGAGATAAACATCGCAGTCTAATTGCAAGCCAAGACAAATCCTAGACAACTTCAAAACAAATCAAGCTCTAGATAACAAGAAGAATTGTTAGAATAAGGTTAGGAGTCACTTACTCAAATAGCAGATTTGAGATTTCTTCAAACCAAAATTGATGGTCAATCATTGAATCCATCTTCAATAATGAGCATGCATCGAGATCTCCATCTATTGCTATGGTTTTGCCTCATGACAATGCGCACTTAGGTTCGATGTCCCCAACATTATGGCTGTTTAGAAAAAATAGGGTTGAGTGAGTAAAGATTTGACACTTGTGAAAGAGAAACCCTCATGAAACTCTTCCAATCTCATTCGAAACTAGACTTGCACACCAACGAAATTTGGGGGAAGCGAAAACCTGAAATAATACATGCAAAATCTCCAAATCTTGACTAGATTGGGATATAATTCTACCCAAAATGGGAGAGAAGCTTCTTAATCTAAACTGGATCGGAAGAGAAAAGTTCCACAAAATATGAGGAAAGTAAGAAAAAGAGAACAAAGAATGAAATCAAACAAAGGAAAAGGAAAAAGGAAGGGGAGGGAGCGATCCAGCTCAAATCCTCCCCTCCATAGAGGTTGAAGAAGAAAGCCGTGTAAAAATTAGAGGGAGAAGAGAAAACTCTAAATGTGAAAGAGAAAACAAATTTGAGAAACAAATTCCAAAAGAGAAAATGGATCTGAGAAACAAATTCAAAAATAACAATTACCTATGATTCAAAAGCACGAGCAAACCGAGTAGTCCTATGTCAAAAAATTTCAAATAATTATCCAAAAGTTTTCAGCTCAACCTTCAAAGATTGGGGGAAATGGCCTCAAAAGATCGCACAATGCTCATTTGGCGGATTTTCATTCAACTAAATACAAATTATAGTGGATGAGAGGGAGCGAGAGAGAGTGACAGTCAGAGTGACTAAAGCATTCTCCAAAGATACCTCAACAGAGCAAGCGATAGCATTTTGATTGAGTGGTAGGAGAAAAAGAGAAAAAATTAAAGGAAGACCCCTAATCCTAATTCAATTTGGGTATTTTATCCATTTTTTACACAATTACTTATCTTGGACAGGATTACCCTTGTTATAGTTGCTTGAGAAAGTTTGCCAGTGAAGATTTGGCCAGCTAGATAGTTCAAGCCCTTATTTGAGACTCATTTGGCTACTTTAGGCTCTTATTTGGAACAAGATCAACTTTCGACCTTTGTTTTATTATAGAAAATAACCCCACTTTAGGTACTTATTTGAAATTTTCCTTAAATAAAATATTAGCCATAAACAAGTGAGGTGAAATACTTTAACACCCCTTTTGAGTATAAATCAAATTAGAAGCCACACATGGAATTTGACTCACAGGGGCGGCACACTTAAAATTTTTTTGGGAAGAACTTGACTCTAATAGCGTGTTCAAAATTAATCCAAAAATGAAAATTTATAAGTGAATAAAGATCACATGTATGTAAAGGGAATACAAAATTCTGTAGACAAGCGATGTGAGATAATTTAACACCCAGGCTAAAGTAATTTTCTAGTAAGGACTGCATGTGCCAAATGGAAGTGATAAATTTTTATTTATTTTTTTGGCGCAATTTCAAAAGTAGGTTCTGTCAATTGGTCACAATTTAGAATAAACTTTATGGAAAAGTGGTGGTTTCTTTTCAGAAGGATGTCTTTTCTCTTATTTGTTGATGTTACTTTGGTTAGATCGTTTTCCTCTGGAGGAATTAGCTTTTAAATGAATAACTGAGGCTTCAGCAATATCTAAACCTTAGCAATTTCTGCTATGAAAAGATGGCAAGCTCTGGTTATTGCTTCCGAGCTAAAGAGCCAATGTGGATCATCCTTTAAATCACGAGATATGGGCCAGATCCGGCTTGGCCGAGGAGTCAAGGGCTTTTGGGATCCACTGATTTTAACCAAGTTGCTTTTTCGGGCCGATGATATATCAAATATCATCAGTCAAATCAGTTCAAAGATGACCTGGCAAAGTTGGAGAAAACATTTCAAACTCCAAATCAAATGTGTTTACACTTCTCGTCACGTTGTATTCCACGAATACATTTTTCCGTATATCACAACAAATTTCTTACCTTCAAACCCATTATAGGTGGTTTTGAATTAGCTAAAGTTGTTACATGAGAGGGATTGATGGGCATCCCCTTCCCTTGGTTTGTTGTTTGGAAAACGACGGGCTCATGCCCCTAAAGCCTGACAGTCTCGTTGTTGACCATACACATCCTTCCCTCTAATGAAGTGCAATCACCCTCCCCATGACATCCATCATGTCACTGTTTAGGACGGGAATGATGGACGTTCTATTACAGAAATCAATTTCTAGCTTGAAATAATTTTTTTTTTTTTATTTTTGAACGAGTTTCTGAGAAAAAATACAGGTTTGTTAACAACACAAAATTTCTATTTTTGGAAGAGAAATTCGTTTGATAACAATATAAAGTTTATCCCTCTCGAGTAGCAATGGCGGATGGCGGACAGTGATTGGCAGGCTGCTAATAGCAAGAGCGAGCAATGAAAAGAGTTTTTATTTTTCATTTCTATTTCAAAAATAGAAAAGTAGAAAATTTTTACATCTCATTTCTATTTTAAACCTATTTTGGGACTAAAAATTTATTCCATAAATAAAATAAATGAGATTACATTATTAAAGTATTTCTATTTCAAATCCGTTCCTAAAAACAAAAAAAATAGTTCTGGTCAGAAATAGAATAGTTATCATGCGTGCTCTTAGACTCCAAGTTTAAAACTTTATCATTCATACTCTGGAAATTTTTATGCTTTAATTGTTAGATCTTTGGGTCGGTATCTACAATCCGCAAGATCCAATGGTTTAAATACATTGAGTGTCGATGCTCCCCATTTACTGTAAAATTTTGTAAATGTTGGCGTAAAATTACTTGTTTACTTCTTGGGGTTCTATCCAAATTAAAAGAAAAAACTACGTCTCCACAAGTGATGCTAAAAATCTTTTCAATCGTGTAATTGAATATATTTACAAAATTGATATAGGTGAACAGCACACATAATTAAGCCTCTACACTATCAATGAAATTTTTGTTCATGATGATAGTGGAGAAAAAAATACTAAAAAAGATGTTTTTCCTGTTATTGATCGGTAATTTCTACGTGCGGCAAGTAATGTCCTTAAGTTCTTCCAATTTCTTTGCCTTAGCTTAGACTGTGGTCTCACCTACCACTGCAAACATAACTCTCCGATCTTTTGGGTCCCAAGATAACTTATCGAAACCTCATATATTTTGATGTTTCTATCTTTCTGCTATAGTTTGCTAATTATATGTAAGTAATGTCCTTAAGTTCTTCCAATTTCTTTGCCTTAGTTTCATTCCATTGTGGCGTGTTTTCTTTCTTAAGACTGAATGACCTATAACCTCATGATGCGCCCTGATGTTCATATCTCTTAGACACTTTGAAATCATCAGATTGCAATTCTTTGACACGTTAATCACTTTTGATGACTACAGTTTCAGGGGGGAAAAAACGGTTGGACTGAAAATCGGAATAGGTGATTATTTCAAGACTTCCTCTTCCACTTCTGTACGTTCTTGGCTGCAATTTGTTCCGATTTTTTGAAAGTAAGCTTCCCTCATTGCTCAGTGGAATCAATGTTTCTGAAATATTCTAGAAGCCATGATAAAGTGATGAAGTGAGATGGCTGTTAAAAAATATTCTTTGTTTTTTCAGGAATGGTTGCATCGGGAGCTAAAATTGGGGTTACCCTTATCGTAATGCTTCACTTGTGGAAGAAACCAATAATCAGAATTATTGTGGCTTTGATAAAGCAGAGAAGCAAACACTTTGATGGCGAAGTGTAAATGGAGGAACTTGTCTCTTCAAAAAGATACACCTATAAAGACATTAAGAGGATGACTAATTCTTTCAAAGAAAAGTTAGGCCGGGGAGGTTATGGCGGCATGTTCAAGGGCTAGCTTGGAGATGGTCAACTAGTGGCCGTGAAGTTGCTAAAGAAATTGGAAGGTGATGTATAAGAATTTTTCAATGAAGTTGCGAGCATAAGCAGGACTTCTCATGTCAATGTTATTGGCCCCCTGGGGTCTATTTTGAAGGAAGTAAAAGAGCATTGCTTTATGAGTTCATGCCCAATGGATCGCTCAAAAAGTTCATATTCAACAGGAGTAGCACTTTAGAGGTAGATTGACCATTAAGTTGGGACACATTATACCATATTTCACTCGACATGGCTCACAAGCTAGATTATTGCATAGAGGATGCAACATGAGGATCTTGCATTTTGACATAAAGCCTTACAACATTCTTCTCGATGCAAACTATTATCCCAAGATTTCCAACTTTGATCTTGCCAAAATATGCCCAAGAGAAGAGAACATCATGTCAATGCTAGGCGCCCGGGGCGCTGCTGGATACATTGCTCCAAAACTAATCATAAGGAACATCAGAGGGGTATCTCATAAATTGGATGTCTATAACTGCAGCATGATGGTTCTGGAGATGGTTGGTAGGAGGAATTACATCAAAGTCATGGTAAATCATACTAGTGAAACATACTTTCCTCATTGGGTCCATCGAAGCTTGGAGCTCCAAGAAGAGCTCAAACTGCATGGGATCACAAATGAGGAGGATGAAGGAATTGCAAAGAAGATGACTGTAATAGGCTTATGGTGCATTTAGATGGATCCAAAGCTCAAGCAACGATGACTCAATTTGTGGAGATGCTAAAACGAAGTATTGAGACCTTGCATATTCCTCTTGAACCATCCTTGTCATCACCTCAAGATCACTTGAGACTTGTCCATGTGAAACTTCGTCTCTGCAAGAGAGTAATGACTCGAGTTGGGGTTATTCAGTGTCAATTATATCATAATAACATAGTTTGTAATAGAGTATTTAAAAACAATTGTGGAAGTATTAATGACTATTGAGCTTTTCACAGATGTGTGATCAAATGTCTAGATTAAATCACTATAAGTATGATGCAAAAAAAGAAAGTGAAAAATGCGTTAATTCATATTATCAATAGAGTTTGTCATTTTTCCAAATAGGATTAATATCGTGCAAAATAGATGACATGTTCAACAAATTTTATCAAATGACCTCCGTTCAAGTGAATCCAATTCACATGAGCTCTTGAATCGGATTGGCCTAATTTGAAATAGTCAACCTATGGCGGTGAAGCTACTAAAGACACTAAAAGGCGACGTAAAAGAATTTTTCAATGAAGTTGCGAGCATAAGCAACACTTCTCATGTCAATGTTGTCAGCCTCGAGGGGTTTTGTTTTGAAGGAAGCAAAAAGGCTTTGGTTCATGAGTTCATGCCCAATGGATCACTTGAGAAGTTCATATTCGACGGGAGTAGCACTTTGGAGGTAGATTAACAATTGAGTTGAGACACATTGTACCATATTTTGCTAAGAATAGCTTATGGGCTAGAGTACATGCATAGTACATGCAAAACGAGGATCTTACACTTCGACATAAAGCCTCATAACATTCTCCTTGACGCAAACCATTATCCCAAGATTTCCGATTTTGGTCTTGCCAAAATATGCCCAATAGAAGAGAGAATTGGGCATCATTGGATACATTGCTCCAAAACTAATCATGAGGAACATCGAAGGGGTTTCTCACAAATTAGATATTTACAGCTACGGTATGATGGTTCCAGAGACGGTCAATACAAGAAAAAGTATCAAAGTCACAATAGATCAAACCATCGAATTTGGTGGGTCAATTAGAAACCCAAGTAAAGCAACGGGAGGTTTACTTTACTCCTACGAACCAGAGACTATGGGTACGGGGACTTGGTTACACTAGATTTCTCTAATGCCATTTCGGTACCATTCTTTAAAAAATGTTTGGCAAGCAGCTTGAATTGATTTTAAATATATTTCCCTAACATGTGAAGTGATCATGCGGGTGCGCAATCCACCAATTTAACACCCATAAACGATAAATAAATCGCAAACTTATCTCAAAGCAACGAAAGCATCTGCAATGTTAAATTAAAATCCACATCAACAACCATAGATATGGTTTCTAATTAACACGCAATTTCTTTTTTTTTTTTTTCACTTTATTTAATGGGAACTTAATCTATATGCAATGCATGCTAGTAATCTAATATGGCATAGCAACATGACCTAAATTACATGACATGGCAATATGATCTAAATTATATGACATGAATAGAGTAAATCCTAAAGAAATGCAATAATTAGATGCAATCTAAATGACCTAATTTTATTGACAGGCAATTTCTAATTAAATGGGCTTAAGAAAGAACTAAATGACGTGCATTTCAATTAATCTAATCCTAAATGACATGTTCATGACATTTTTTTTTTTATTTTTTCTCTTTCCTAAAAAAGAATGCAACCTATCCTAAAGAAAAACTAATTTAGCCTAAGGTATTTTTGTATTTTTTTTATGAAATTCGGAATTAAAACAAAATGTGAAAATTATCTAGCTAGATTAAAATCCAATTCAATTTATATTAGGAATTAGGTTAAACTAAATCCTAATTTAAACCCAAATAATCCTAGAATGGAATTTATCTATAAAAAAAAAAAAATCTATCTAAACTTAAAATTAATTAGGAAGTAAAATTAAACATGCAATCTTACCCTAATATGCAGTAACGTGCAAAAGATGCCCTAACTCTACATGACATATGCATGATGACTTTTTTTTTTTTTTTTTTTTTTATAAAATTCGAAATTTAAAATTGCCAAATAATTAAACGTGCAATTTAAATTAACAAAAAAAAAAAAAATAAAAATAACATCCTAAATGAATGCATTGTTTTTGGATTTTTTATTTAAAAATTCAAAATAGGTAAACTTCCTATCCTAGATATGCAATTTAATTCAAAGATATCATCTAAACACGCATTTAAAAAAAAAAAAACTATTCTATCATGCAACCTTACCTAGGAAAACAAACCTAATCTACATGATATGCAAATGCAATTTTTTTTGTATTTTCAGGATAAACAAAGCAATTAAGAGATAAACACTAAATCATCCATAGACATCGGAAATATTATCCATATTCAAATTGAAATCCAAACTTGATTATTTCGCTAATAAAATCGATAAATTGATCTTAAGCCTTAAAGATCAAGATATCAATTTTACTCCCACGCGATTAATTATTCCTTCTAAAGCCTTATAGATGAAATAAAAAATCATGTGCGGTTGCGGATTAGGCAATAAATCATAATTGGGAGTGCACTTATCGCTCAAATTTAGGAATCACGTAATATTCTCAATCAAATTGAATCACAAAATATTCAAATTGATGGCAAACAAGATAATTAACTAATTCAAATTATTGCGCGGATAAGTTTTCCAAATTGGAATATGCAAACAATGAGCTTGGATGATGATGGGCAATGGTGCCAATGGCGCTTAACGAACGTCCGTGAATCTGCAAGAAAGAACAAAGCCCGCAAGGCACGAAGAAAGCAAAACTTTGAAGCCGACGGACTTTCTTTGATGGTCCCTAAATTCCACGAAAATAAACCAAAGATTCTCCTTTCCTCAATGTGCACTGGATAGAGAAATTTTAGCCAAATCTCCTTTTGACCGCTAAAGGAAAATCACCATCGCTTTAGCCCCTCTCTTCTAGTTTCAAATCTCCACCAAGGCTCTTTGACCACCACTTGGATTTTTCTTTTGACTAAAGATTTGACCCTCCTTGCGTGGCCTTCGACAAATATGCACGAGCATACTTCCCTCATTGGGTATGCCTAGAGCTCCAAGAAGAGCTTGGACTACTCGATCACAAATGAGGAGGACGAAGTGATTGTGAAGAAGATTATTATAACTGGCTTATAGTGCATTCAAATCAATCCGAGAGCTCGACCATGTATGACCCAAGTTGTGCAAATGCTAAAAGGAAGTGTTGATGCCTTGTAAATTCCTCCCAAACCCATTTTGTCATCACCCTCAAAATTGCTTGCAGCTTGTCCATGTGTAAGTTTGTCTCTACAAGAGAGTAATAACTCAAGTCGGAGTTTTTCAATATTAATTATATGAGACCGACATAGTTTGTAAAATACTATTTGAAAAAAAAAAAGCAATTGCAAAATTAATGATAATTGGGCTGTTTATAAATTTGTGATAAGATGTCTAGGTTGAATTTCTACAAGTGTGACTAAAAAAGAGTGAAAAGGGTATTGTCGACATATAAATTTTCACATTTAGATCTCCGTAGCATTTCTATCAACATTAGGGATCTAACTTATGACATAAATTGGCCCCCTAACCCAAAAAATTGCATGTATCATTTAGTAATCACATTGCTTGCTACTTCTCATCACGATTAGGGACATTTTGATTTTAAAATTTTGGCATAGGCATAACTATAATAAAAATAATAAGTTAAAATATATACAAAATAAAAAAAAAAATTATACCATAATAAAAGGGAACGAGGCTTACGGATCATTATATATTTCACAAACACGTTAAGCTTGTCATACCAATTAAGGCCCTCCCGAGTGGGCCGGGGCGCGAACCCAGCAGATGGGCTTCAAAATGAGGCCCGTTTTTAGCCCACGAGAGAGCTTTGGTAGCTGCCCACACGCTCTCAAACGGAGGTGAATGCATTGGCCATCCGTCTGAACTTTTGTCGACTCAAACAAGGAGTTCATTTCCTGTTTGTTTCTTCTTTTTCTCTGACCCAATCGACAAGTCCGAACGATTCCTTTTCTTTATTGCTTTCTTTTCACGGTCAAAGTCCTATTCTAATTTGACTCCAACGTGAAAAATGTTGAAGTGGACTTTAGCGCTGAAGCAATTTCCGAACATGTAAGATTCGGCTTTCAACTTTGAAGCTTATAGACGACCTGGGAAACACGGTTGTCTGCGACGACCAAGACCGAGACATTCCTTCACCGCCAAACATTTTTTCCCATGCGGTGCATGGTACATATACAAAGTTGAAAGGGAAAGAAATAGGTCCAAGAATAACGCTAAGTATGCTAGATGACTAAAAAAATTACTTATGTAGTTTGGGACATCACTTAGTAATTAATTTAATGGACAGAATTTAATTTACCTAACATCACCTCATCATCTGAATATTCACGTAGGCTAGCTACCATATACAAGAATACTAACATCCTCTATTATATTATGGCTGTGACGATCATGGATTTCAAGCTTCCATACTTTCATATGCTGTGGTATTAATGCTCTTCATCTATAGTGTTCTATGTGTTTGGCATGACGATTGGACCTTTGCTCTGTAATAGTTTTTCAATATTATTGTATTATACTCGAGAATTCTAGAAAATGAAGAATCCTACACTGCCGCTCTTTTCCTCAGCTTTTTCCACTTTCAAATCCGTTCGTATAATTCATGCACAACTTGGGAAACACGGTTGTTTGCGACGACCAAGACCAAGACATTCCTTCACAGCCAAACATTTTTCCCAATGCGGTACATATTACATATACAAAGTTGAAAGTGAAAGAAATAGGTTGAAGAATAACGCTAAGTATACTAGATAAATAAAAAAAATTACTTATGTAGTTTGGGACATCACTTAGTAATTAATTTAATGGACTGAATTTAATTTATCTAACGTCACATCATCATCTGAATATTCACATAGGCTAGCTACCATATACAAGAATACTAACATCCTCTATTATATTATGGCTGTTAATTGCATCAATGCTTGGTGACGATCATTGATTTTGAGCTTCAATACTTTCACGTATATGCTATGGTAATAATGTTCTTCATATACATTGTTCTATGTGTTTGGCACTACGATTGGACCTTTGCTCTGTAATAGTTTTTCAATATTATTGTATTATACTCGAGAATTCTAGAAAATGAAAAATCCTTGATATTGTAGTACTTAATTGCACATGAAGTTTTATTTGTCCAAGATTTAAGATGATTAATCCCTTAATCTCACTATAGCCACATATATGATACAAGATATCAATCTCACTCCATCGAGTTATTATATTTTTTGGTGTAAATATGTGAATATCATTAATTAGATGAGGTACAAAAACTTGGGGGAATCCCCTAGGATTCCACAAAAACTAATTATGCAAGAAGATGGAGGAAGGAAGCCTCCATATAGTAGCCAATAAAACATTTGCGTGGGAAGGCCTACACTCTTGGTAAAGTGACGCCCTATCTCTTACAATCTTTCGAATCCTAGCTAACAAAAGATGAGGTTCGGCCGACATGTTTTGAAATCGTCTACGATTACGTTCCATCCAAATGCAATAGATTGTCGCTAACAAAGACAACTTGAGGAATCTCGCCTCCAAGTTTTTGCCCTTAGTGGCCCCGATCATCTATTGAAATTCTAAGTTCCAACCTCCTACATAACGCCAAATTCCATTTTATGCCAAATTACTACGCCATACACTACTTGTCCAGGTGCACTAAAAAAATAAGTGGTTTCTATCTTCTATACCAATCATGCAAAAGTTACACTTAGTATCTACTGAAGACAACCAACCGTGATGTGGCTATTGCTGTCAGTAGTCTATCTTTGCAAACAAGCCAACTAATAAAATTATGCTTGTGGATACCGCCAGTCCATATTAATTGATACCAGTCCACGGTTGGTCCCTCTTGTCTAAATTCCTCGTATACCTCTTTGCAATAGTATGTTTCACTAGAGATAATAGGCATTAGAGCATGTCTTAGCTTGAGAATGCATCGTCAATTCCAAGCCATATTGCCCTTTATGTCGAGTTGCATAATGGTAGTACCTCTGCATTTGATATGTGAACCTAAGCACTCCATAGGGATGAGGATGGAAGATTGATGAGGCTTCAAAGCATGCAACCCATCGATACTTTATTCCACAGTTTCAGATCGAGCAGGCCTAGACCTCCCTCCTTTTTTGGTGAGCATACTACATTCCATGCAACTTTGTGGGATTTGTGAGTTTTTGCATTGACATCGAGTTATTATCTTATTGAAGACTAAAAGTATAAAAGAGAATGTATTAAAATTACACAACGAAAATTTTTGTTACCGCATAAAAAACTAATTAACTCTGTGATTCAAGAAACTTGCCGCTGGTGTTTACTAAACCCATAACTACATTTGGTTATAAATTACATTAAAGGGAGCGGGAACTCTGAAACGGGACGAGAATTTCAATTTAAATGTGTAATATAATATAAACAATTAATTTTTGTTAGCACTAAAGTTTTGTATATTGGAAGAAAAGAAAAAAAAAATTCTACAATTGATTTGCGCTGCTTAGTAGGAATTGTATAACGGGAGGTTTGTTCCTAAGAATAATTTAGTGGTTCCTCTGACTCGGAAGTTTCATGGAACGTGGAAGATCATCAATTTCAACATTTTAACACGTTGGCGGATCCTCCAACCTAATTGTAATTTAGAGGTCCCGTTGACTAGGAAGTTTCATGGTTTGTTCCTCAAGACTTTTCGGGGCAAATTTTCCGTGTGGGTCATTGATACATCAACATTGGCTGCTCGAATAATGCGAGCATGCAAATCCAATTCACATGAACTCTTGAATCGGATAGGCCCTATTCATTTAACAAGTATAGTTCAGAGATTTGTCATTTCATTTAAAGATTTTATTATGGATTAAGAACTAGCTAGGCAACAATTGTTACAGTTGTAAACGCACCAGCTTCCTTTGTGATTAAGTGTGATCAAATTTTTAGCAATTCCTTATTATCTATGCTAAATTAGTGATCTTGAGGTTAAGCACGGTTGTCTCCTTTCAGTGTTGACGTCAAATCGAACCCTTTGAGGTCAAAGCCAGGACAAGCCTGGTCGTTTCCTTTCCATTCTGATGTTAGAACGAACTCAGTTTGGGAAAATTGTCCAAAAAGTTTTAAACTTATTGTACTTTTACCAATTCAGTTCTAAATATTTTCACTTTTTGCCAATTGAGATCATTCGTACAATTTTGGCCGGAAAATGCTGACGTGGACAATTTTAATAATATTTTAATATTTTTTTGATATTTTTTTTTTTCTTTTTCGCTTTTTTTTTTTCTTTTCTTTTTGGCTTTCTTCTTGGCCTTTTCCAATGACTGGCTGGCCATAGGGGACGGCCGACCATTGGCCATAGCCAGCCAGCTAGCCTCGCCCGCCACAGGCGAGGCCTGACTAGGAGAGGGTGACCCTCGTTGAGGGAAGCCCTTGTCCAAGCACGTCCCAGCAAGGGTCACCTAAGCGAGGTCGACCCTCGCCTAGGCCAGCCAAGGCTGACCTGTGCCCAAGCTAGGGTACTCTGCTAGGCATCGGCTTGGTGACGACGATGCCAGGTGAGGCCGCCTTGGCTTAGGCGAGGGCCGGCCTCGCCAAATCTAGCTAGGGGAGCCCTTGCCAGGAGTCACCCTCGCTTAGGTGAGTGTCAGCCTCAAGTTGACCTCGCCGGGTGTCGGCCAGGCGAGGCCGCCTTGGTTGGGCGAGGGCCAACCTCGCCAAATCTGGTATGAGCAAGGGCTCCCCTAGCCAGATCTAGGCGAGGCCGACCCTTGCCCAGGCCAAGGCGGCCTCGCCAGGCATCGTCATCACCCTGCCAATGCCCAGTGAGGCCACCCTAGCTTGGGTGCAAGTTAGCCTCGCCCAAGCGACCCTTCTCGGGCCATGCCTGGGTGAGGGTTCCCCTTGCGGGCCCACCCTCGCCCAATCGAGCCTTGCTTATGGTGGGCGAGGCCAACTAGTTGGCTATGGCCAATGGCCGCCTGGCCATCGGAAAAGGCAAAGAAGAAAGCCAAAAAGAAAAGAAAGAAAAGGAAGAAAAAAAAGAGGGGGAAAAACAGAAAAAATAATAAAAATTCAAAAAAATATTAAAATATTATTAAAAACTATCCACGTCAGTGCCAGCGGTCCTACGTAGCACCGCCAGCGTCCACATCACAATTTTCAGGGCAAAATTGGCTGGATGAATTCAATTGGCAAGAAGTGAAAATGTTTAGGATTGAATTAACAAAATTAAAAGGTTTAGAATTGAATTGGCAAAAGTACAATATGTTTAGGACTTTTTGGATAATTTTTCCCATCATGGTCGAAGCCTTGTCATGCCTTAGATCAAAAACCAAATCCGTTAGCACTATGCATTTATATAATGATCGGTCCATTATTTTGATTTATAAAGTAACGTCCCGAACAATATTAGTCAACTTCAATTGCCTAGTATACCATTTCTTCCCCTTTATTTACCTGGCGCAAAAGAAGGGAAAACGATCCAGCATCTAATTTTTTCTAGAAAAGAGGATACAAGTAAAGTTAGCAATTCATGTTTCAATGATTTATAAATTAGTAAATATGCTACAAAGATATATAGTGTACTATGTTTCGTTTAAGTCCGATATCACCAGTATCATGTATAGAGACATCTTGGGAGTAACTCAACCTCGCTGGAAAAAAAACTTCGATTTTTGACTCCTTCAAATCAGTGTAAACGCTGAACAATTAAAGTGTACTTTTCTGGTCTTCCTTTGTTTCTTCTTTCTGGCTGCCTTTCCGGTTTTGCATGTGGACGCCAGCAAAGCAAGCACGAAAGGAGCATTGACTCTCTCACTTTTGTCTTTCCATCGAGATATTTTCCACGAAACATGACATTTGCAGAGAGTGATATAATAGTCGAACTTTAAACCATTGATTAGACTTTAAAAGCTTTTGTTTATTTCACAAAAAATGAATAAATTGAAATACATTTTTATAAAAATAATTACTTATATTGTTGCAAAAATAAATAAATGAAAAATATTTATACTATCTATAAAAGTATTTAGACATAAATAAATGATAATAAAATTATTTTTCATCAAATAATTATTTCAAATTATACGAGCGATTACTTATTAGTTGTCGATGTATGATGACAAATGAATATGTGATAGTCAATAAGGGTATTGATTAAAGGGACTATGGATTACCAATTTGAGGTATCAAAAGAAAGGTGGATACCTAGAGGATGTCAAAAAGCAGTTATGAGTTTGAAATCATCGGTGAGTGAGGGAATAGGGTTCAAGAAGTCGTGAAGTAACCAAAATGCAATTTTAAGGGATTAATCACTTGAAGACTAAATCACGGCATCGTGAGAGAATGAGCCCAAGATTTTCAGAGACGAGGGAACATGGCTATAACTGTAGGAGAACTGATTAGATATGGTTATGGCACAACCACTATAAATACCATTGTTCATTTGTGAAGGCCCCCAACACACAAATAAATAAATCTACTATTCTTTAGTTATCTTTACTTTTCGACGTTGTAGTTTTATTTTCCAGACTCACATCGTCAATTAAATTTCGGCGTATTTCTTAGATGTAGTTTCCAAATCCACATCGTCAATTAAATTTTGGTGTGCATCTCTATCCCAGTTGTCACATAATCAGTCAAATTCTATTGTTGCATCTTTGCATTCTCAAGATTTATTGTTGATTAAATTTCGGCACTATTTTTGTACGTATATTTGAAGTAAACTTCAGATTTTTCTTGTTGATTAATGATATTTTCTGTCTAGAGTTGCCACAATACCTGTCTCCTTTAATAAAAACTGAAGAACGACTTTTGATGAAAGATACTTCGTTGCAAGATCCAATTTGTGAGGAGCACTAACCCAATAGATGGATCAAACAACATACTAGTCAAATTCTAGTGAACGGTTCATGATAATTTGTAGAGACCGACATAGAGACTAACATAGAATTCTACATGCTCACATATTTATATGCTATTTCTGCATTAGTGACCTACAACTATAGTATGTCATTATTACTGTATTGGAACTTTTTATACACATAGGACTGCTCGAACATGCAAAATAATTCCCCGAAAATCTTTGATTCAAGGTGCATTTACTTAAAGCAAATACCGTTTAGTTAAGTGAATTTTGGTGTATTTTGCAAAATAGTTTTTAAGTTAAAAGCAAAAAAAAAAAAAAAAAAAAACAGGTGAAACAAAGCACATAGCTACTGCTCATTATCTCCGTCTTAGAAACAAATCAATCATCGGTGAGGATCAAATTGTCTAAGAGGCTAGACGAGACGATGCCAAGGTCATGCAATCTCAAGCAAGGTGACACCAAGGGTCACATGACCTTGCCAATCCAGACCCACATGAACCCAGACCCCGTCGAGATGATGTGATCATCTCTTTTGTTATCATTATTTTTTTATTTTTTTTTTAGAAATATGTTTGGCCACTTCTTCTAAATTTGATGAATTGAACATTCTCTTAAGAGTCATGGAAAGAAATTTCGCCTGGCTTACCAAATTGAGAAAGAAGGAAAGTGTTGCACATGCTTATATGTCTATAATAACCACTGAAATTCACATATCTCAATGTCCCTCGGACGCGATTTATTCCGATTGTCGATTATGTCTTGATACACAACAATATAATGCTTTGATTATTTGTTGTGTTTTCTCTAATTCATCAGCATGATGTGGAATTTTATATCTCCTAGAGACATAATTTCTTGAGAGGGTGAACTACTTGATCAGTCATAAATTTATAGTATGAATGTCAATTCAATTCTAAACTTTCTAATTTTATATCTTTAGGGGAAATTCCAATATAGTCTTTTCGGTCGATTTTCGCCTGAAATCATTGACATGGCAAGGTGCCACATAAGACGGCTGGCGATAAATGGGCCACCACGTCAATAATTTCTAGTATAAATTAACCGGAAATACTACATTGAAATTGCGCGCAGAAGTTTATGACTAAATTGGTAAAATTAAAAATTTTAAGATTAATTTGTTTTCGTACAATAATTTGAAGATTAATTGGGTCATTTTTCTTTACTTTAGAAACCCACCAAAGAGATTCACCTCTAAATAGAAGGGCAATTGTGCATTGGCATTTTGAGGCGTAATGAATTGTTTAAAGTCGAACTTAACAACTATCTCCAGATGTCATGTTTCCTGGAAACTATGACTTGACGACTATCTCCAAATGTCATGTTTCCTGGAAACTATCTCAACGAAAGGGACAAAAGTGAAAGAATCTACGCCAAGTTCACACTTATATTTGGTTTTCTAGCTTTAATATCCAAAATGAATGTGAAGTTCACGGCCCTTCGTCTATTTTAATGCAACTAAGAGCATTACAACGATTATAGTACCTGTTGCATATCAAATTTTACTCGCAATGATTTAAGATCATTTGTGGCTTAATGTCAATGTGGTCACATATATGACACAAGCTGTTGAATCAAACTCCATCAAGTCATGAACTTATTGAAGACTACAACCTTAAAGAGAATATGACACGTTGAGTTTAAATTTCAAAATCCATAAATTTCTCTAGTAATTTCTTCCTCTCCATATTAGATTTGAATTGCAAGATCCCTCAACTTCTTCAAGATTTCTCAACATAGAAAATGCCGACGACCGCTACTTTAATTGTTAAAGACTGTAATTTCATAAAATTTAATCATGAATAATTACACTAAATTAAAGTCCCCTAAATATATTTATAAAAAGTGCAATCAAGCCCTAATTGCTTTTAAAAAAAAAGTTGTATTAAGCTCTAAATCATGCCTTTCTTTTGAAAGAAAAATTGATATTAGAAAAAATAATAAACAAGATAAATAAATAAAAAATTATGGTCCAGTGAGTCTCCAACTTCTTACTTAATTGAATAACCCAACCATGAGATTGCCAACAAAGTGCGTTTAAAGACCAACACGTAAAATTCTACACACTAGTGTAATTATACGTTATTTTTTCGCCAATGACTTACGACCATATTAAATCGTTATTAATGTATTATAAATTATTTCTGCGTAGGATTACTCGAACATTGCACGCAATATATATATCAAAGTCAAATTTGTGTAGCCTTTGCCCCAAAAAAAAAAAAAAAAAATTGTGTGACCCCTTGTCCCAATGCAAGACTTTGACCACTTTTATTAAATAGGCGGTCCATTCTAAATTGCCGGACGATCAACTTGCTCCTCGCAAGAGAAGGACAAAGAAAATGCCAAGCCACCACCTACTCTGCATTCTCTCCCCTTCTCTCTCCCTCCTTCTCTTCTTCTTCTTCTTCTTCTCCGCGAGCTTCCATGGCGTCCACTCCACTTTCTCGACCATTTGCGACCCCGTCTCGTCCTGGTTCCCATGCGGCAGCCTCTTCATCCAATATCCATTTTGGATCGAAAGCGATGCCCCCGTGCACTGCGGATACCCAGGCCTCGGCCTCGATTGCCCGTATGGCTCCCCTCACCCAATCCTCCACCTGGGGGACGACGCCTTCTTCGTCACCCATATCAACTACGACGACGAAACCCTAACTCTCGTCGACGTCGACGTCGCCGGCCAGGGATGCCCCAGGGCCCTCCGTAACCTCACGATCGGCTCGCTCCCGCTCGATTACAACGCCGCCGACGTCAATCTCACCTTCTTCTTCAACTGCAGCGCTCGTCCGCCTGTGTCCAGCCCCTTCGTGGCCATCGATTGCTTGCAATTTGGTGACAAGCGATCGTACGTGTCCGTGAACATGAGCTGGGAGGAGGAGGAGGAGGCGGCGGCGGCGTCCGATGTGGCGTCGCACTGCGAGGACACGGTGGTGGCGGCGGTAAAGTGGAACGGAGGTGACGGCGGCGAACGTGGTGGAGGTGTTCGCCGGGGCGATGAGCCGGGGTTCGTGCTTGACTGGGAGGCGGCAAGGGAGTGCGGCGCGTGCGAGTACTCCGGCGGGCGGTGCGCGTCCAACCAGACTGAGCAGTTGCTGTGCTTCTGCAAGGACGGGTCAAATCACACGGACGGTTCGGTTTGCAAAGGTCGGATTGAGGATTTCGACCAAAAAAGAAAAGGTAGGATTGAGGTTTGTGTCCGTTTCCTCTCCTTTTTCATAAATGGTTTTGCATCCATTATTCGCCAATCGCCATGATTGCTTTTTTCAATGCTCGTCACTTCTTAGTTGCGTGTGATTTAATTTCTGGCATACTTTGATTTTTCAGCAGCTTTTAGAATTAGAAAATTATATACTTTAGTTCGTCAATTTCTTAATCAATACTTTTTCAAAATTTGAATGGTAACCACACCTACTGATATATCCTATGCAACAAGTCCTATATAAAAACTTAACTTAATAAATAGAGCAGGATCACTCGTATATATAAAGAGAATATGAATTCATAGACAAAGAATATTATTACTTTAGCACCCTTGCACCCTTCTCACGTGGAAATTAGAACCATACATAGAATTTGACTAGTAAGGAATGCCCATGCGAAATAAATGAGAGCAGAGCCTCTCTATGATACCTTATTCAATGTCCAATCCAAAAACTTAAATCAATAGGTGAATGAAGACCACGTGCATAAAGTTTAATATAAATTCTGTATACAAGATAAGTGAATTACTTTGATGCCCTAAGCTAAAGTGAATTTTCTTGTGATATTTAAAGTATAAAGATTCACATGTAGCAAATTGAAGCAATAAATTTTTTGGTTGGGCGAAATTTCGAAAGTAGCTTCCATCAACTCGTTGCAACTCGCAATTTGGAATAGAGTCTATCATTAAAAAGTGGTGGTTTCTTTTCAGAAAGATGTCTTTTTCTCTTTTCTTGCTGTTATTGCTTTGATCATAATCATTTTCCTCCCAAAGAATTGGCGCCTAAAAAGAGCCTTTATTTTCATTACTTGAGGCTTGAGCGATTGATGGCCTTAGCAATCTTTGTCAACAAAAGATGGCAAGCTTTGCTTATTGCTTCCTAAAGCTAAAGATCCCAATGTGGATCATCATTGTAGATCATGAGAGATGCGCCTGGTCTGGCTCGTCGGGGCCTTTTTGACCGGGTAAAATTAAGGGGAAATCTTTCGAATGACAATTTAGTGTTCTCAGTTCTGAGGCTGTAATCCCTTCTTTTTTCTAGTCTAGGCGATCCCTGTGTCTGTCTAGAACGCTGCTAACTATGTTCTCGAGGTCCTTATTGAAGTGTCCTCGATTGAATTGTCAAGGAGATTGGCCAAGTTCATTGACTAGATGAGGGCTGCGTGTACGAATTGTAAAATGGGTAATAATAGTCCAAGTCGTCCTTAAGTCAAGTCTACAATTAGCCAGCAGCTCAAGCTACGTGGTTTTGTTTCCACGCGCCTTGTTCTTAATTTCTTCTCGGCTTTTGTCTCAATGCCCCAAAGTCTTGGTCTTTCGGGAGGCCAAATCAAGTGGCTCTCACTGGTGCATTGGGTTCAAATCATTCTCAAAGCAGCATATTCCTTATCCTCTGCATCCTCTTCATTTACATTTACCCTTTCCTTGTTTTGCTCCAACACCATCTCCCTCCGAATGGACCTTACCATGTCGTGTTCATCTCTGTTCTTGCTCTTCATCTTCTCCCTCCATATTCACTTCCTGGTGCCAACTTCTGGCAAATTCCTGCCATTCCAACAGTGCGCTCCTTTTGTTTGCGGAGATCAAAAAATTAGCTATCCTTTCAAGCATAATGAGCGACCGAGTTACTGTGGGTATCCAGGCTACGAGCTTGACTGTGATGGAGGTAACCTGACCCTTCTGTCCATGGAGTCCCTGGAGTATCAGGTGATCCACATGGATTGGAGCAAGCAGATCCTTAAGGTTGCAAGGATGGATTTATTGAAAGATATATGTCATGGAACACATGTCAACACCACTTTAAACTTCAGTCTCTTCAAGTACGCTTCCAATTACCTCAATTCTGCCTTATTCTACAATTGCAACTCACCGTCAACCCCTCAACCTGATCGGTTCTCTTGTCCTGCGTCTGGAGATGGCTACTTTGCTTTCAAAGTGGACCCCGCAAGCAAACTACACGAGCTATGCAACTTCAGTGTCTTCGTCCCATTTATACCAATTGGAGCTCCAGGTCAACCACCAACATTGAAGGGCAGCAAGAGCGCTAACATTAGTCGTGCTACCATTAGAGACATCCTGAAAAATGGCTTTGAGATTACTTGGATTGCCAACACATCTCTGTGTGAAAATTGCACTAAATCGGGGGAAGATGCGGGTATGGCTGGACAAGGCAAGAATTCAATTGTTTTTGTCCTAATGGAGCCTCTACGACAATCTGCCATAAATCGCCAATACCGGCAAGCGTCCCTCCGCCAGCACCAACAATCGTCCCTTCAAGTATGTATGCTTACTCTCACCCAATATGTGGTTTTCAAATAGCTGAACTTGTTCGATGAGAATGATTGTTGGGTTATTCTTCCCTTTGCTTGTTCATTGGAAAAAGATCCGCCCATGCCCCTAAAGCTTCACAATCTCATTTTGCTGTGCATACCCTTCCCTCAAACGAAGTGCAGCCATCCACGCTATGGCATACACGATCGTGTTACAATTTACACTCCGAGTTTTGAAAACTTTATCGTCCCATCCCTGCAACCTTCCTTGCCTTGAATGCTCGATCATTTTGTTGGTATCTGTGATCCCCCAAGATCCTACGGTTTAAATACAGTGAGCGAAGATGCTCAGAGTTTATTGTAAAATTTCACATCATGGATCAGTAATTCAAAGCAAAACGCGTTAGTCGATAAGTTAATCAACCTAAAATTTAGGTTTGACTTGTTCTTTACTTTCCACAACATCAACTCCTGACCCCTCAAATGGGCTAGACTTTTTCCACAGTGAGAACCTTAAAAAAGGTTTCACTTTACAATTTCAACAACGTAGGAAGAACTCCGGAGGAAATTACTTCGCTTGTTTCCTCTGTCTTCCTCATCATTTCCTCCCCAGACCCAATTTTAACGCTTGATAGCCATCCCTTTGATTTCCCTCCTCCACAAAATATCAGAAGACTAAAACTGGTCTTGGTCAAAGTCGACGGTAGTTTTCTATATTATACTAAGGAAGAATTAACAACATCCATCTCTTTCATACTTCAGTCCAAAGAAAGTGAATACAAAAAGAATTTCTCCATCCTCAGCTTGCCCCTATGATCTCTAAACCCTCGTTCCACAATTTATTCTCCACCCATGAGAGCCTGAACTTATTCAAATGGGTGACGCAGCCCCTCTCCTTCTCTCCTCCACTTCATACTCCATCCTAGTTTTCCTCCTCATCGGCCTCGTTGTTCTACAAGTTCTTTTATGCAAGGGAGACGACAATGTCCACTATACTGATTGCCACAGCTCTTTTAATTGCGAAACCATCGCAAATATATCTTATCCTTTCTGGGGAGAGTGCTATGAGGACGAATCCCTATCTTTGAGTACCAATAGCAGAAGTCTTATTTTCAATGCTTGAGGCCTAAGCTATTTATGGACCTAAGCAATTTCTGCCATGAAAAAGATGGCAAGCCTATTGTTTCCTATTCAATGTGGGTCGTCATCATCGTAAATCACAAGAGATGGGCCCGATTCAGCTCGGCCGAGGAATCATGGGCCTTTGGGATCGACTGATGTTAACCAGATTGCTTCTTTGGGCTGATGATGTAGACATCATCAGTCAAATCAGTTCGAAAAAGATGACTAGGCAAAGCTTAAGAGAAACTCGTCCACATAATTGTTTAGCCGCCTCGGTTCTGGGGCTCCAATCGCCTTCTGTTTTCTAGTCTAGGCGATGGCCCTGCATCTGTCTAGAACACTGCTAACTATGTTCTTGAGGTCCTTATTGAATTGTCCTCGATTGAATTGTCTATGAGATTGGCAAAGCTCGTTGATTAGTTGGGGCTGCGCCTGCATGTAGGAATTGGGAAATGGGGAATACTATTCCAAGTCCTCCTCAAGTCAGGTTCACAATTAGCCAGCAGCTCAAGCTACTTGGCTTTGTTTCCACGTGCCTTGTTCTCCTTCTTTTCTTCTCAGCTTTTGTCTCCCCGCGCCAAAGTCTTGGTCTTCGGGAGGCCAAATCAAGTGATTCTCGTTAGTGCACAGGGGTCAAGCCGTTCTCAAAAGCAGCATTATTCTTTATCCTCTGCATCCTCTTCCTTTATATGTACCCTCCTTTTTTTGCTCCAACACCATCTCCCTCCAGATGGATCTTACCATGTTGTGTTCCTCTCTCTCCTTGCTCTTCTTCATCATCGCCCTCCATATTCACTTCCCTGTACCAGCCTCCGGCTACTTCAAGCGGTTCCACGAGTACGCTCCTTCTAATTGCGGAGGTAAAAAAATCAGCTATCCTTTCAGGCATAAAGAGCAACAAAGTTACTGTGGATATCCAGGATACGAGCTCAACTGTGACAAACATTACCCGACCCTGTCCATGGAGTCCCTGGAATATCGGGTAATCCACATGAATATGAGCGCATAGATCCTTGAGATGGCAAGGATCGATTTATGGGAAGACATATGTCGTCAAACATATAATGAAACCACTTTAGACTTGAATCTCTTCAACTACACTTCCAATGACCTCAATTTCACCATACTCTACTATGACTCATGGTCGACCCCTCTACTTTATCAGTTTTCTTGTCCTGGTTCTCAATATGACGACTTTTATTTCGGTTTGGACCTTGCAAACCCACTTGCCCAAGTCATGCAGTCACATGTTCGTGTCCCGATTTCAAAAAGCGCAGCTCACGCTCTACCATCACCTTGGGCGGGCAAGGATGATAGTGGTGCTATTAGTGAGGTCCTGAAGAAAGGCTTTGAGATCACCTGGATTGTCAATACATCAAAGTGTGAAAATTACAATAAATTAGGGGGAAGATGCGGGTATGGCTGGACAAGGCAAAAATTCAATTGTTTTTGCCTAAAACCAATACCGGCTAGTGTCCCTTCAATACCGCTTACTGGCAATGCGTCCCATTCTCTCTCATCTAACATGTGGTTTTCGATGAGCTAAAAGTTGTTCAATGAGAAGAATTGATGGGCTTCCTTCCCTCAAGCGCCTTTATGACATGCATGTTGGATCTTAAAGTTAAAACTTTATCGGTTCCTCGCCTTTAACCTGTTGGATCATTAGGTCGGTAAAACCTACAAGATTCGATGGTTTAAATGCGACAAGCAATTTATTGTGAAATCTCACATCATAGACAAGTAATTTAAATTGGAACAGGTTAGCCGATAAGCCAATCAACCTAAAATTTAGGTTTCACTTGTTCTTTACTTTCCACAACATGAACACTCGACCCCTCAAATGGGCTAGGCTTTTCCATAATGAGAACGTTGAAAAAGGTTTCACTTTTCAATTTCAACGACATAGGAAGTAACTTCGAAGCAAATTGCTTCGCATATTTCCTCTATCTTCCTCATCACTTCCACCCCATTTCAACGTTCGATAGCCATCCCCTCGATTTCTCTCCTCCACAAAATTTCAGAAGGCTGGAACTAATCTCGGTCAGAGTCGACAATCAATGTAGTTTTCTATATTACACCGAGGAAGAATTAACGACATCCATCTCT
>CM024635.1:7584192-7639077 GCA_014182715.1 Eucalyptus cloeziana | reverse complement strand
CAGGCCGTTTTCTGCAACAAGAAGTCTGGACTCCGCGAAGCCAAACACGGGGTTGAAAGCCCCAGTTCCCGTGAGTTATTCCTGCGAATGGTGCGATGATGAAACAGATATCATGGCCTGCCGGAATCTCGCTGAGAACTGATTCTGTTGTTGAAGAATCAAAAACATATGAAAAGCGCAAGTGCTTTGTCTCTAGCAACTTTCACGTCGCTCCTCATTGAGTTTGTTGCAAGGTTACAAAATCTTGTGGAAGCTTTTGAAGAATTAAGTGACAAGGCAAATTTCAAGGAACCCGGTTGAGCCATCGGCAGTAGCAGAGCCTGTAGGGATATTCGGCAGATTGCGGAGATGTATCAAGTGTTGATAATTGGATGTTGCTCATAACACAGAAGGATGAGCCTCTGAATTGCTTCCAGAGCCAAAATTAAGATACAAATCTGTTAACTGCGAGATCAAGCATGGGTATTGTTTTACATTTGAGGTGCCCTGAGAAGGTAATTTCTGTGTTTGGCTTGTCTGTTATCGATCTTAGAGGTTGAGACTGGACTATTGAGGAAGCCTTTCGGCATCAAAGTGGACTGCTGGTGTCTGATGGTGGTTTATCTGAGTTAACAAAACTAGGGTACTTCGGAGAAAGTTAGTCGTGACTGGATTAGAGAAATGATCTCTGCTGGACCCAAATTTAACACGAACATGCAAGAAACGATAAATGAATCGGGAACTTATCACAATGGCCTATGACCATCAAGATGTTGAAATATACTCAATTTTCTTATGTATTCTAATTTTGCCGTTGTCTTGCTTCCAGAACTGGCTGAGCAACAGTGTAGTTCTTATTTCCTTGTTTTCGGGTGTACTGCTTCTCACAGAATCTCTAACTCGTTTCACATCCGTGCAGGATACATCATAATAAAACATTTGAGTCACGGATAGGCTTGTTGGAACTAGAGCAGAATACAGAAAAGAAAACAGAAGCTAGGCAATTTTCCTGTAAAAGTAGTATTACTGACAGGTCGAAGGCGGCCTTTTCGGGATCTAAACAAGCAGGCGATAGGTCGGCACTGCAAACAAGTGATTAGCTCTTGGAACTGATAAGCCGAACCTTTCGCTCATGTCGATATCGCTCGGCACCATGCCCTTGGGTAGTTCCCACTTGAAGCAATGCGCTAATTGAGCCAGAACAAGCTTCACTTGTATCAGGCCTAACTGAATTCCAGGGCACCCCCTACGTCCTGAACCGAAAGGAAGCAGCTCGAAATGATGCCCTTTCACTTCTATACCATTGTCGGCGAATCTCTTGGGTACAAACTCTTCGGCATTTTCCGACCACACACTAGGATCTCGCCCGATCGCCCATATGTTCACGATGATTCGCGATTTCTTTGGTATGAAGCGTTCGTTTATGATGGCATCCTCCATGGATTCTCGGGGAACTATTAATGGAAAAACTGGATGGAGTCTCATGCTCTCCTTCACCACCATGTCCAGGTAATTTAGCTTCGATAGATCTGACTCCTCAACCATTCTAGTCAAGCCAACAACGGTTTCCAGCTCTTCTTGAAGGCGCGCCATTGCCTGCGGATTCCTCATGAGTTCAGAAAATGCCCAGTCGATGGAGGTCGATGACGTCTCGAAGGAACCCGAGATCATGTCTAGTATTATGGCTTTTATATTCGTTCGATCGATGATATACTTTTCTTCGCGAGGGTCTATGGGTTGGTTCATCATCGAAAGCAATATGTCGATGAAATCCTCCTGATGTTCGCTGTCATAATAAGCGGCGTCTCACACATGGTCGTCGATAATCTTCTCTAAGAGTTTGTCGACTGACCTTCTGACTGCCTTGAACCGCCATGTCGACCCCTAAGAACAACAAACTTCATTAGTACCTCGCTCAAGCTTGCCACAAAAGGTAGACCAGAAAGTCGACGGAACATTAGTAGCATAAGATGAGTGTTCCATCATTGATCATGTAAGATTTTGTATGATCACTGTCGACTATTCTAAAAGCTCAAACTGTTAGACGAACACGTAGTTTAATATTTAATTATTACAACATTTTCCCTCAGGCTTAATTTGGTCTTTTTCTTAGTACTAAGCATGGACATATTAATTAGAGAGGCAAATGGGGTCTGAAAAGATTTGAACTCAAGATCTCTTACTTTGATATCATATAGGATTTTGTAGAACTCTAAAAACTTAACTTGTTAGATGAAGGCATGGTTGAATATTTAATTATTCTAACAGATTAGAAGTTTGTCGCATTGAATTTCCCTCTACATGTATGCCTGGAACGTGTCTGTGTACACTGCAACTGTCCATGTTCCGATGGTGATGTTCGTTTTTGTTGATTATGTTCATCAAACGCGCTCACATACATATGTGAACCGCATGTGAAATTATTGTATTTGAAGGATGTACTATGAGAAGACATGGAAAATCGAACCGTTTGATGATACAGGGAGATGCACGATCTGTGCCTTCTTGAATAACTGAAACGACGAACTTTCTTAACTAAAGATGGAGCCAAGAGTGTGGCAAGAATAGCCCTGCACGTACCTGAAGATCAAGTGGCCTGAGAAAAGGCACGAAATCGGCCAAGTTGAAAGCTCCGGCGACTATCGCTGCCTCCTGAATTATCCCCTTCAGATCGTGCTCGCCGTCTGTGCTCCTCCCCAGTATCATCCTACAAGCCATGTCCTCCATCATACGCGCCACTCGCGTGCTCAGGTCCACCACCTCGAAAGCTGCCGCGGACTCCCTCAGCGAGGCCATCAGCTCACCTGCCTCCTCCCTCCTCATGCCCTCAAAGCTCCGGACCCTGGCCCCGCTCAGCAGGTGCGTGGTGCACAGTTTCCGCACGCTCCTCCAGTACGGGCCGTACTCGGTGAAGACAAGGCCCTTGGTGGTGTAGAAGTCCAGCTCTGCCTCTGGGCTCTTGGGCCTGCTTGCGAAGACGGCATCGTGGGTGCCGAGGAACAACCTGGCAGCCTCCGGCGAGGAGACAACGACGGTAGGGATGAGGCCCAAGCGGATGGACATGATCGGCCCGTACCAGGCCGAGAGGCAGCGGAGGCCACGGTGGGGGAGGTCACCCAGCAAGTGGAGGTTGCCAATGATGGGGAGTGGCAGCGGGCCAGGTGGGAGACTCTGGCGGCGGCTCCGGTCACTCAGGAGGAGGAGGAGGCAGGTGGCGAAGGAGAGGAGGGCTGTGAAGAGGAGAGACAGGAGGATGGCGAGGGCTGAAGAGTCCATGTTTCCTGTGGTTTTGTGAATGAGTGAGGGAGAGTGAGTGAGGGTCATATCGTTATAATTGGACAAGGTGAGAAACTGTTCGCACACTTTAGGATTTTTCCTGTGAATTGACCATTGCTTGCAAGAATTTTCCACATGTTTCCAACTTTTTACCTTGGTACAAGAGTGCAACATCCCCCCCTTCTCTCTCTCTCTCTCTCTCTCTCTCTCTCTCTCTAGGGCGTCGATCCTGAAGTCTAAATCGCGTCCCCGGTTCTCGTCGCACCCATGATCCAACGCCGCGTGTCCCTAAGACGGGAAGGAATGGTGGTTGGGGAGGGGCGTCGCCATGAGCCGGAATCGACCACGACTGCTCCAAGTGCGAAGCAAATTCAGTGATGAACGAAGGTGGGAACAAAAGAGCTCACATCTGAGGCAAAGTCGACGACGGGACGAACGTGATACATGCCCAGGACAGGGACAGTCGCAAGAGCAAGAGGGTGAAAAACAAGACATGCACGGACCTCCTTAACCTCGCATGTGAGGTGGCGGGCGGCCGCAAGCGACGGTGTTTTCGTTGTTTTTGGATGCTTTACAAGAACGAGACCATGACAAATGCATCGCCATCGCATTGCGTGAATAACGTGTTAACACAAATAGTCCCCAAACTTTAGTCTAATGTGCAACGTGATTTCTGAACTTTTCATCTATTTAATGTGGCCATGAACTTTAACCCGATGTATAATGCCGTTCCCAAATTTTTAATTTGTTCAACATGATTCCTAAATTTTAATCGATGATGAGGCACTTAGGATACCACAAAAATACGAGAGAGAGAGGGAGAGAGCTCTTTTGGTTGCACTTCATTCACTGGAACAAGAACCCAAAGAGGAGAAACGCAAAAGGGTATTCAAGGATTGGCGAAACGGATGCGAATCGAGAGAGAACGGCCAGAGATGTGATCACCCCGGGCGGTGATTCGGATAAAAACGGGTGAGTGCACGATAGTTTCCATCGTTTAGGATCTTTCTAAGTGTTTACACCTAAAAATGACCAATTTTAGTCATTATGTTACAAGTAATCGACTAGATCAACGAGGATGAAAGAAAAGCAAAAGTCATCAATTAAAAAAAAAAAAAATCATTTGAAAATTTGATTAGTAGCACTATAACGATAATTTGAAGAGTATCAACAATCAAAAATGTTATTGCATCAAACATGAGTTATTTGGGATGAACTCGTCGACATTGATATCGACGTGTAATGGCCCAGTGGCCGATATATTCAAGTATTTGAGCTTCTTGTCGATAAGTGTTTCTGTACCATCCTATAACTGCAAATACAATGAAGAAGTATTCAACTGAAGATGAGAACTCGTGGTGACGTGAAGAATTGGAATTGAAAGCTTTGGAGATTTGAAGGCATGGCTAAAACTGCTAAAGAACTGATTATAGGCAGTTATGACGTAAACACTATACATACCACACAAACAAATGAACATGTCATCTTCTAATTTCTGTCCAATAGTTGCAGTCTTCAAACTCGCGTCTCAATTAAATTCCAACAAGTCTTAGATGTAATTTTCTTATTCTCGCATGATGTATCAAGTGTTGATAATTGGATGTTGCACGCGGCATGGAGGGATGAACCTTTGAACAGCTGCGAGATCAAGCACGGGCATCGTTTTACATTCGCGGCGCCCCGAGGAGGTAATTTCCGTGCTTGGCGTGTCTGTGACCGATCTTCGAGGTTGAGACTGAACTGTTGAGGAAGCCTTTCGGCATCAAAGTGGAGTGCTGGTGTCTGATGGGGCTTTACCTGACTTAACGAAGCCGGGGTACTCGGGAGAAAATTAGTCGCAACTGGACTAGAGAAACGATCCCTACTGGACCCAAATTTAATACGAAAATGCAAGAAACGATAAACTAATCAGGAACCTATCACAATGGCCTATGACCATCAAGATGTTGAAATATACTCAATTTTCTTATGTATTCTATTTTCAGAGCTGGCCGAGAAATGGTGTAGTTCTTATTTCCTTATATTCAGGTGTATTGCTTCTCACAAAATATCTAACCCGTTCCACATTGGTGCAGGATAGGGGTGAACGGTTCTAGGATCTACGTAAAATCTATAACCTACTCGTTAAAACAGGTTCCTTAATTTTTGGAACCTAGAACTTATCCTACATATTCAATAACTTAAAACCTACCCTATCTCACAGGTTTGCGCAAGTTTCACCTATACTTTTAATTAAATGATTGCAGTAAATAATCACTTTGATAATCATCATTTGCTGCAATCCATTGATCTCAACTAATATCTAAACACACGAAGATTATGAAATATTAATAAAGTACAAGTCTCAGTAATGGATATTAAGGGTATGTAAAAGAACTGAAATTGCCCAGATTGCCTATGAGGATCGGTCCAGTTCTTTGTTCTAATTTAGTGGAACTAGTAAGTACTAGTCTAGTTCCCGATTTTAAGCGTGGAACCACCTACCACCTAGCTGGATCGAATCGATATATATTTTAAAAAAGAAATTTCATCTCAATTATTTAATTATTTTGTAGCTTTTTGACCAAATATTTATGTACATATACGCATATTTGTAGTTATTAGACATTCTTGACTAGTTTTGTCTCTTACTTATGTAATAGGATTAAGCCCATACTTTTCTTTTTCATTCTAATAATCCATTTACTTGTTTTCTCAACAAAAATAAAATAAACAAATGAAGAGGAAAGAGAGAATTGATTGGAAATGTTCATAAATGTTGCTACGCTTTGTTGTCACTATATGAAATTTAGAGCCACTGGCTCGTTTTATGAGTATAATTAGGTCTCTCCTTAGCCTCATATGATTCAATTAGGTGGACATTGAAAAAATATGGATCAAGAAATTAATGTTTTAACTTTGGTGGAGGTTAGGACTTTTAAGATAAAGTCTAATTCTTTACATGTTTCTGGTGTCGTGAAACCCTAAAAGGAACATGTCATAACCTTTGAAGAAATTAAGGTTTTAGCTAACAAGTATGGTCTTTTCATTACGCCATTTAGTTTTGAATCCTTAATCAAAATTAATAGTTCGCAATTCAACTGAATATAAGGCCAAACAAGCTTTGATGCTCTAAATAGAAATTGGGTTTACCATAATATTAATTGATGAATGCAACTTTGTAGGGATTGGGGACCAGTCCCTTGGACTCACTCGGGAATGGGATCAGACCATGAAACCAATGGATGGGTCCCAGTTCTTATTTTTTGGAACTTGTTCTTAGTAAGCAGTTCTTGACTTTAAGATGGGAACCGATCGCCCGAACCATGTTCTCCCTAATAGATATTGCTAGAAATGGAAAGTCAAGTTTAGTGATTTCAAATTACACACTTACATTTTTTTGAACCTGTAAGCTACTCTACATTCCCATCGATCCAATTCTCAGCTTCTCAATTTTACTATGAAATCATGCTCACTTCTAGGCAGGATACATCATAATAGAAATTAGGAGTCACGGATAGGCTTATAGGAACTAAAGCAAGATACAGAAAATAAAACAGAAGCTGATGACAAGTAGAAAGGCATCACTTTTGGGGATCTAAACAAGCGGGCGATGGGTCGACACTACTAACAAGTGATTAGCTCCTGGAACTGATAAGCTGAATCTTTCGCTCATGTCTATATCGCTCGGTACCATGCCCTCTGGTAATTCGCAATTGAAGCAATGCGCTAATTGAACCAAAACAAGCTTTACTTGTATCAGGCCTAACTGAATTCTGGGACATCCCCTACGTCCCGAACCGAAAGGCAACTTGAAACGATGCCCTTTCACATCTATTCCATCGTCGGCGAATCTCTCAGGTATAAATTCTTTAGTGTTTTTCGACCACACACTAGGATCTCGCCCAATTGCCCATACGTTCACGATGATTCGTGATTTCTTCGGTATGAAGCATTCCTTTATGACGCATCCTCCATGGATTCTCGGGGAACTAGTAGTGGTCCAACTGGATGGAGTCTCATGCTTTCCTTCATCACCATGTCCAAGTAATTTAGCTTTGGTAGATCTGACTCCTCAACCATTCTAGTCAAGCCAACGACGGTCTCTATCTCTTCTTGAAGGCGCGCCATCACCTGCGGATTCCTCATGAGTTCAGACAATGCCCAGTCGATGGAGGTCGACGACGTCTCGAAGGTACCCGAGATCATGTCCAGTATTATGGCTTTTATATTTGTTCGATCGATGATATACTTTTCTTTGCAAGGGTCTCTGGGTTGGTTCTAATGAAGGTAATTTGAAGGTGAAACACTCACAAGTTACACAAGGAAGAGAAGAAGATAGATAGACTTGTAGTTGCCATCCGGGCACGGGGGGCCCGTGGTGGAGTCCTCGGTTACCAAAAAAAAAAAAAGATAGACAGACTTGTAGATTTATTTCACCTTCATAAAAAAAACAATTACAAGACTCCCCTCTTTATAGACTCGTTACATGACCTTTACTCTTCCTAATAGATAAAGCTAGAGTTCCAGATAAGATCTAGAAACTAGCAAAACAATCATAATATCTCACATTATCTTTAAAAACAATCACAATCTCTAGAAACAATCACTACACCTAAAAATACAAATAGACTCATTAAAGATAATGCTGCAGTTATGACTCTTCTTCAATGCGGGTATCGAATAGTTATCGGCACCGATTAATTTGGTTTAATTTATAACACTCCCCTTTAAATCAAATTCTCTTCCATCAATCATTCTAAGTAGGCTCTTCAACTTTCGAAAAGCATCGATTTTGAGAGGTTTAGTAGAAATGTCTGCTATTTGATTTCCCATCTTCACATGCAACACTTTAACCTCATTCTCTTTAACTTGTTCTCGAATGAAGTGATATCGAACATCGATATGTTTGCTTCGTTCATGAAAAACAGGATTTTTCACCAATGCAATAGCATAAACATTATTAACAAAAATCTTAGTTGCTTTCTTCTACTCCATAAGAATATTTTGAGTAGTCTTCTCAACCGTATTGCATGACAAACACGTGAACATGCAGCTACATATTCAGCTTCACATGTCAATAGAGTGACACCGGATTGTTTCTTCGATGACCACGTGAAAGCAGTGTCACACAAGAAAAGTACAAAGCGTGTAGTATTTTTTCGATCATCAATATCTCCACCATAATCACTATCCGAATAAGCTCTTTGTTGGAAGAATTTAGAGCGATAGTTGTGTAGGCCATGAGGAGTAGTACCTTTGATATATCGAAGTATCCTCTTTACAGCTTTAAGATGAGACAACTCTGGCTTCTCCATATATCAACTCACAATTCCAATACTATACATAATATCCGGTCTCGTCCATGTCAAATATATGAACCTCCCAATCAGGCTTCTATAATATGTTAAATCAACATCGACACCATCGTCAAACTTTGAAAACTTGGTTCCACACTCCATTGGTGTATTGATCGGAGTACAATTCTTCATGTTGAATTTTTTAAGGATATTTTCTGCATGTCCTTTTTGGAAAATAAAAATCCCCTCAACACTTTGCTTCACTTCAATCCCAAGAAAATAATTCATGAGATAATTATCAATAATCTCAAATTCTTTCACCATTGATGCCTTAAAAGCATAAATCATCGCCGGATTATTTCCCATAAAAACAAGGTTATCAACATATAAACAAGCGAGTAGAACATTACTTCATAGAAAGTGCATACTCGTATGGATATTGAGAGAATCCATTTGCCTTGAAATATGCATCGATTCTAGAATTCCATGCTCCGGGTGCTTGTTTAAGCCCATTTACAGCTTTCTTCAACTTCAACACTTTTTCTTCATGACCTTTCATAACAAACCCCTTAGGTTGTTCAACATAAATCTCTTCTTCAAGGATACCATTCAAAAATGCTGATTTGACATCCATTTGATAAATTCGCCAATCACTTTGAGTAACGATAGAAATAATCAATCTAAGCGTGGCGGATGACAGGGGCAAAAAATTCCTCATAGTCGATTCCGGCTTTTTAATTGTACCTTTTCGTGACTAAACTAGCCTTATATTTTGTCACTTCTCCTTTCTCGTTCTTTTTGACATTTTTTCTACACCCATTTGACTCCAATTGATTTCATATCCTTTGGTAGATCAACAAGCTCTGATCAACAAGCTCCCATGTTTGATCCTTCTCAATGACTTCAATTTCTTTGTTCATGGCTTTTCTCCACTTTTCTTCTTTGGTTGCATCATCATAGACAAGTGGTTCACAATCCGCAAGAAAACATACAAGGTGAACCTCATCGGTAGTTTCATAAATGTCAAACAATCTCCTTGATCTTGGCACTAGCGGTTCATCAACACTGTTTGAAGAGGTTGGCGATGATGAACTTGAAGAAGATACTAGAGAAGAAGGTGTTGAATGATCCTTCAACTCCATTTGATCGATATCACCATAAGCATTCACTTCATCTTTTGGGTTGTCTTCTCATGTGCCGTTTTCATTGAACTTGACATCTCTGTTTATATACACTTTCAAAGCGTTAGGATCAAATAAACGATAGGCTTTGAATGGGGAGTCATCTCCAATAAAGATGAGCTTCTTGCTATTGTCTTCCAGCTTTGATCTTTTCTAGTCCAGCACATGCGCATACGCAATGCTCCCGAAAATTCTCAAGTGTGAAACACTTGATGTTCTCTTGGTCCATGCTTCCTTTGGAGTTACACTTTCGAGACCAAATGTGGGACATCTATTTTGAAGATAGACTGCACATGAAACAACTTCAACTTAAAGCTCATTGGGCAAATTTTTGCTCTTCAACATGCTTGGAACCATGTCAAGAATGGTTCTATTTTTTCATTCAACTACGCCATTTTGTTGAGGAGAATATGGAGCCGTCAAGAAACGCTGAAAACCATTATCTTCACAGAATTTGTTGAATTTGTCTAAGGTGAATTCTCCTCCATGATAGATCCTCAAAGCTTTGATAAAATAGCCGCTATCCTTTTCAACCAGGTTCTTAAATTATTTGAACATATCAAACACTTGTCTTTTCTGTCAAAAAATATACACAAGTTTTTTGAGTAAAAATCATCAATAAAAGTAACAAAATATCAATGATTACCATATGAGTGAGGAGTGATTGGGCCACAAACATTAGAATGAATAAACTCGAGTGGCTTCTTCACTCGATAAATCGCTTCCTGGGGAAAGCTAGTTCTAAAATGCTTCCTGATAACACAACCTTCACATAATTGATTGGATGATCAATATGCGGTAAGTCATAGACCATCTTCTTGCGAGAAAGCAAATTGAGTTTGCCAAAATTGAGATGGTCGAACCTCAAATGCCACAACCATGAAGGATCATCCACGCACGCCTTCAGATATCGAAACATATCATTCTTTATATTGAGAGTAAACATCCTGTTCTTTGACATCTTTACATTTGCAATCAGTTTACTATGCCTATCTCTTAGCACAAGACTAAGATCTTTCATATGAACAGTATAGCCTTTCTCCAAAAGTTGTTCCAAACTCAAAATATTACTAGACAATTTTAGGACATAATAAACATTAATAACAAATTAACTTGCACCATTCTTCAAGCGAATCAGAATTGTACCTTTGCCTTTGACAAGAATTTTAGAATTATCACCGAAAGAGACTTTCCCTTTAATTGTCTCATCTAACTCGATAAACATCTCTTTTCTCCCACGTATGCGATTGCTTACACCGGTATCCAAATACCACATATCAGTTTGACCTCCTTCATCTTCTTTGAACAACAATAATAGAATTTGATTGGCATCATTAACCAAGTTTGCCTTTTCATCTGCTTTGCTACTCTCCTTGTCCCGGTAGTCAGAAGCATAATGGCCAAGTTTAGTACAATGATAAGATCGAATTTTAGATTCATCATACTATTGGCATGTCGAGTTCTTTCCTCTTCCACGAACACCTCTTTGATATTGGTATTTACGGTCACTTCAAGTAATCTCTCCTCTACTTTGTCTATGACCTCCTCCTTGAAAGCGACCTTGGCCTCGACCATGATCACGATCTTGGTTTGTCCAGTGAGTTTGTGTGGGTTCTCTTCTTTGGTCCTTCTCATCTCAGATGGTTAGCCATGTTTGGAGAACTTCCTCCACCAATTCAATCTTTTTTTCTTTTGAACGTTTCTTCATGGGCTTGTAATGAACCCATAAGCTCATCAATCGTCATGGCATCCAAGTCTTTGGATTCTTCAATTGTAAAAGCAATATGGTCGTACTTCTTGTCTAAGGATTGAAGTATTTTCTCGACAATATGAATATCTGAAACGTCTTCTCTGTTTATTTTTATTTGATTGACAATTGCTAAAACTCTTGTGAAATAATCAGCAATCGATTCAAATTCTTTCATATAAATTACCTTGAATTCGCCTCTCAAGGTTTGAAGGCGAATCTTCTGAACTTTCTACACTCCTTGATGTGCGTTTGAAGAATCTCCCATGCCACCTTAGCAGTAGTAGCGTTCGAAACTTTTCGAACATTGAATCATCTAAAGCTTGATAAATGATGGATAGGGCATGTTGATCTTTCGAACAAACCTTTTCCAAGACATTCCTCTGGTCTTGGTTCAAGGTAGCTTCACCCTCTGGCTCATCATAGCCAATGTTGACGAGTTCCCACACACCAGAGGCGCTGAGCAGAGCCTTCATTCTAATGGCCTAGTTACCATAGTTGTCTTTGGTAAGACGAGGGTATTGAAGAGGAAGACGATTGTTTGTTGATGCCATAATCACAAACCGCTCTGATACCACTTCAATGAAAGTAATTTGAAGGTGAAACGCTCTCAACTAACACAAGGAAGAGAAGAATATAGATAGGCTTGTAGATTTATTTCACATTCATAAAAAATAATTACAAAACTTCCCTATTTATATGCTTGTTACATGACCTTTACTCTTCCTAAAAGATAAAGCTAGAATTCTAGATAAGATCTAGAAACTAGCAAAATAATTATCATATCTCACCTTATCTTTAAAAACAATCATAATCTCTAGAAACAATTACCACACCTAGAAATACGAATAGACTCATTAAAAATAATGCTACAATTATGACTATTTTTCAATGTAGGTATCGAACAGTTATCGGCACCGATGAATTTGGTTTAATTTCTAACAGGTTCATCATTTGAAAGCAATATGTCGATGAAATCCTACTGATGTTTGTTGTCATGATGAGCAGCATCTCGCACATGGTCGTCGATAATCTTCTCTAAGAGTTTGTCGACCGCCCTTCTGACTGCCTTGAACCGCCGAGTTGACCCCTAAGAACAACAAACTTCATCAGTACCTTGCTCAAACTTGCCACAGAAGATAGACCAGAAAG
Organism: Eucalyptus cloeziana; assembly: GCA_014182715.1. Taxonomy (NCBI): domain Eukaryota; kingdom Viridiplantae; phylum Streptophyta; class Magnoliopsida; order Myrtales; family Myrtaceae; genus Eucalyptus; species Eucalyptus cloeziana. Next base: position 7,626,463 of record CM024635.1, on the reverse strand, counting down.
GTGGTGGATCATTAGTAGCGGAGGATGACTGTTCCATCATCGATTAGAAGTTCGTCGTGTTATATTTCCCTCTCAATGTACGCCTGGAACGTGTCTGTGTACACTGCAACTGTCCATGTTCCGATGGCAATGTTCGTTTTTGTCGATTATGTTCATAAAAAATGCTTGCAGATGTATGTGAACCACATGTGAAATTATCGTATTTGAAGGATGTACTATGAGAAGACATGGAAAATCGAACATTTTGATGATACAGGGAGATGCATGACCTATGCCTTCTTCAATAATTGAAACGACGGACTTTCTCAACTAAAGATGGAGCCAAGGGAATGGCAACAATAGCCCTGCACGTACCTGAAGATCAAGTGGCCTGAGAAAAGGCACGTAATGGCCAAGTTGAAAGCTCCGGTGACTCTCGCTGCCTCAGATCATGCTCGCCGTCCGTGCTCCTCCCCAATATCATCCTACAAGCCATGTCCTCCATTGTACGGGCCACTCGCGTGCTCGGGTCCACTGCCTTGCGCTCTGCTGTGGACTCCCTTAGTGAGGCCACCAGCAAGCCTGCCTCCTCCCTCCTCATGCCATCGAAGCTCCGGACCTGGTTGCGTTCAGCAAGCGTGTGGTGCACAGTTTCCCCACGCTCCTCCAATACGGGCCATACTTGGTGAAGACGAGGCCCTTAGTGGCGTAGAAGTTCAGCTTCGCCTCCGGGCTCCTGAGCCTGTTCCCGAAGACGGCATCGTGGGTGCTGAGGAACGACCTGGCAGCCTTCGGCGAGGAGATGACGGCAGTTGGGACGAGGCCCAGGTGGAGGGACATGATCGGCCTGTACCAGGCCAAGAGGCGGCAGAGGCCGCGATGGGGGAGGTCACCCAGCAAGTGGAGGTTGCCGATGATGGGGAGCGGCAGTGGGCTAGGTGGGAGCCTCCGGCGGCGGCTCTGGTCGCTTCGGAGGAGGAGGCGGGTGGCGAAGGAGAGGAGGGCCGTGAAGAGGAGAGACAGGAGGATGCAAGAGGTGAAGAGTCCATGTTTCCTGTGGTTTTGTGAATGAGTGAGGGAGGGTGACTGAGGGTCACATCATTTATAATTGGACAAGGCGAGAAACTGTCCGCACGCTTTTATGATTTACCTGTGAATTGACCTTGGCATTCTTGAATTTTTCATACGTTTCCAACTTTTTTTCCGAGGTACACGAGTGCAACATGTCATCTTTAATGTGATCCCACTTTTTAGGGATATGATTTTAAAATAAAAACTTATCTTGACCTCCTTTTCTCTTTTAATGACAATTATTCCACATACGATTTTCGCTCATATGGAAGGCAATTTATAAGGACAATCGTTCATTTAAGTAAATCACAAAGTTTAATGCACATCCTCTTATTTGGAAATATACTATTAGTACATGAGGAAATTGGGTTAGTAGAGTGTGTCCATAATCGCCGTCGAATTGTCATCGAATCTCCATGGATTTCCGTTGCACACAAATCGAACAATGGCTAGATGTTAGGTTTATTTTTTATCATGTTTTTCCACATGTGATTCCTAATTGATGCTTGAATTCTACTCTTTCGTGCATGATTAGAATCATTAATTTTTGTCTAACACAACATCCTCTCTCTTTTGGCACAATCCTATAGTCTAGATTGCGTCCCCAGTTCCTGTCGCACCCATGATCCATCGCTGCGTGTCGCTAAGACGGGAAGGAATGGTGATCGGGGCCACGAGCCGGAGTCGACCACGAGGGATCCGAGGGTGAAGGAAATTCACCGATGAAAGACGATGGGAACAAAAGAGCTTACATCCAATGGCAAAGCCAACGACGGGACGAATGTGATGCATGCCCAGGACAGGGACAGTCCCAAGAACATGAGGCTGAAAAACGAGACATGTATGGAATCCTTGATCTGGCAGGCAAGGTGGTGGGCGGCCGCAAGCAACGGTGTTTTTGGATGCTTTGCAAGGACGAGACCAGGACAAAATGCATCGACATCGCATCGCTTCGCACCTTCCGAATGCTGCTTCTGAATGTGGGCTGCCCATTTGCGTGAATCACATATACCTTTTCATCTCTAACGGAAAAATGACACAAACAATCTTCAAATTTTAAAATGATGTGTAATGCGGTTCCTAAATTTCTAATTTGTTCGATGTGATCTTGAACTTTAGCCTGATTTCTAATTTTCTAATCTTTTGCTTTTATTTTTTGTTTTCTTTTCCTTTTTTTTTCCCTTTTCTAGCCACCATCCGGCCTTGTCGATCGCCGGTGACCTAGGCAAGGGCTGCCCCTGAGCTTGAGCTGGCGAGGGTCACCCTTGCTTAGGCGAGCGAGAGCAATCGAGGGTGACCCTCACCATCACCTAAGGTCGGCGGAGGTCATCGGCTATTGATAAGGCCCAACGGTGGGCTTTAGAGGGAAAAAAAGGGAAAAATAAAAAGAATAAAAAAGAAAAGTAGAGCAAAGGGAAAAAAAAGGAAAGAATGAAAGGGGAAGAAAGGAAAACAAAAATAAAAATAGAAAATTTGAAAAAATATTAAAACATTATTAAAATTATCTATGTTAGCATCAGCCAAATGGAGAAAATATTAGTTGCAGTTCAGATTCTAATGTGTCATAGTCATAGTCGACTCACCGGGTGACACGGTGTCACTTGGTGCCCATGCTAGCATTAGACTTCTAGATAAAAAATTTCGGCTCTCTCTTATGCCACCTCTGGCTAGGCCTCACTAGAGACCCCTCTTCTCAGTTAAATTTCAGTGTGAGAGACCTTCTCTTTCCACTTTCACTTTCTTTGTCGACTCTCTCCCATTCGTTCTCCTCTTCGTCACGCTGCTCTTTCTCTGACATACAATGGAGCCCACCGTCTAACAAACCACGCCATCGCTGCCACCACTTCTGCATCTCCTCATACGCCGCCTCAGCATCCGCCTCTTCTGCCGCCTTCGCATCCGCATCCGCTCGCCTCTCTCTCAACTCGCTCTTACCCCTTCGTCACTGCTCGACGAACCACTCCACCTCCGCCTAGGTACTGATTTTCTTACATTTTCTCTAACATTATGCGTTTTTTTTCCCCATCAGTTTGTAAGTTTAGAGTTTTCTTTCGACCTTAGTTTTTTTTCTCCCTTCCCTCCCTTGTCGCTCAACAATCCACGCCGCTGCATCCTCCTCGTCCGCCGTCTCCACATCCGCATCCGCTTGTCTCTCTCTCGACTTGCTCTATCTCGCCCTCTCCACCACCACCTGACAAACCAATCCGCTTCCGCCTCCGCTTAGGTACTGATTTTCTTGCATTTTCTCCAACATTGTGATTTTACTTCCTTTTTTTGCCATCGATTTGTAGTTTTAGGGTTTTCTTTCAATTCAAGGTTTTTCCCCTCCCTGTTCTCATCCTCGCTGCCTAAAAAACCATGTTCTCTCCGTCTCGCTCGACTCGCACTATCTCACGCTGCCTCCGCCTTCCGACTTCACTAGGTATTGACCAGTGTAACCTCATTTTAGGAATCATAGATGTTGTGCTTGATGTTAAGAATGAAGGCTTGCTTTTCCTGGGTATTAACATGCCTTTCCAGCCTTATGATTAATTAAGAATGAGAAAAAAAAAGCCTTGTTTCATGAATTTACAAACTTTTGGCCTCTAGAATGGTATAATCTGCCTCCTGGCGAAGTGATGTTTATGTTCTTGTGGTTAGAACAATGTGCAAGGCAAGCATCCTTACCCAGAGTATACTCACAGCCCAGAGAGTGATATTGCAAATGTGCTGAATCTGAATAAATCTTAGTATACCCTAAAATAGTGATTGAAGATGGAAGATGCCATTATTGCAAGTAAAATTAGATGGTTTCATGGGAGATGGAAACAATTCTCATCGGAACAGATTTTATAGGTTTGTACTTGTGAATGTTGCTAGATGTAGGTTCTCTTCAGTCTTCGAGCAAGTTACTAATTAGTGAAGATGAAGTACCAAGTTGTTTCCTTGTCTATACTGAAGTATGGTTTATACTATAAAAAATGACATCAACTATGAATTAGGATGAAACCTCATTGTTTATGTGTTATGATTGATGAATAAGCTCAATATATTTCGTTGAATTCGATCAATTAATTCAATAGCGAGTGAGTGGATTTACTTGCGATTAGTGGATAAATGTTGGTCTCTAATTTTTTATCTTCTAGGATTGATTGTGATCACGTGGTTCCATTTGAGAGTCACTAGTTATAGATGACATTAAGCATGCATGATTTTGTCAAATATGGAGGACCTAATATACGCTTTTAGGATCTCCAAATGATTGATTGAATAACAGATGACACTTACACTTGAAGCAATACTTAGGAGATGAATTTAATCTACTATATGTTGCTTATGTAATTAGTCAGATTGCTATTTTAGTCAAAACTGGTTAAATGGATAGGACTTAACTTCGAAGCTTGTTGGTCGGGACTATTTTGATGTCATTTTAATTACAATTTGGTAATTTTTGGATGCAAATTTGCATGTATAAATTTATCAAATGGCTGAATCACAAGTAATTCTTCGCTCATACTATGTAAAATATATTTTGCTTTCTTAAGTAACGGATGAGATTTTATTATGCTTGCAAAAGTACTATGTTAATTATATTTTTGTTAATTTAATTGTAGAATGAAACTTCCTATCTTTCACATGTAATACATGATATGGGAAAAGATTTTGAATTTTTAGTAGAAATGGTGTTTTCAAATGAACTTGAAGCATATCATAAGTATGTGGTCTATGCAATCGGTAAAGGATTTTGAGTGAGGAAAGGTAATATGTTTAGAAATAGTAAAGGAGAACTAACCTAATGGACTTTTGTATATAATCGTGAGTGGCATTCCGTTAGCTCATATGGTAAAGAAAAGAAATATGAGAGGTATGAAATTATATATGGCTATCTTACTTATATCAAATTTAAGGTTGACAATTGTGTCTATGAAGTCATAGAGCATGTTTCTCAGCATAATCATCCATTTATTCCATAAGATTAAAACATTTGATTAGATGTGGAAGATCAATATCCAATACTTGCAAGAGAGTTTTAGTTGACATAACTAAAGCCAGCATTTAGGAGACTATGGCATATAAGTTTTTAGCAAATGAAGCCGAAGGAAGCAAAAAATTGAGTTTCACTTTGCATGATTGTCAAAATTATTTGCAGACGAAAAGATTCAATAGTATAAGTGGGGGAGATTACCAAAATTTTCTAAGTCATTTTCATTGCATGCAAATGCAAAATCCAAATTTTCTAAGTCATTTTCATTGCATGCAAATGCAAAATCCAATGTTCTCATACACTATTTAAGTAGATTAAGATAGTGGATTGACAAATTTGTTTTGAAAAGATAACTAATCTAAATTCGATTATGATTGTTTTGGTGATTTGTTAATGTTTGGCATCACATATCGCACTGACAAATATAACATGATATGTGCACTTTTTGTTGGAGTTAATCAGCATTGGAAGAATACTCTATTTGGATGTGCACTTTTGCTGAACAAGATTGTAGAATTATTTATTTGGTTATTTGAGGCGTTTTTCAAGTCTATGGGAAATAGGGCTTCGAAAACCATATTCACTGATCAAGACGCAATCATGACAAAAGCAATTAGAATGGTGTTTCCAAATACACAATATTGTTTATGCACTTAGCACATCAGGAAAAATGCTAATCAAAATATCCCACATCTTTACAACAAACTAGCTTTTAAGGATAAATATTTATTAACGCTTATATATAGATGCAGATTATAGGACGACTTTGAATCTACTTGGAAGGAAATGGAAGAGGAGTGGGGAATTGAGAACAACAATTCATTTTGGAGATTGTACGACCTTAGACATAAATGGAGTTTAGCTTTTGATTGTGATATATTTACATGTGGTATAACATCAAGCCAAAGGAGTGAGAACACCAATAATGTCTTCCAACATATGTCAAAGAAAACATTAACTCTTATAGAATTTGTCTACCACTATGAAGAACAACTAAAGCACATAAGAGAAATTGAAAGTCAAGATAATTACACCTCTCGTGAGAAGCCCAAATTGCAAGTTTCGAATAATGGGATCTTGGACCTAGCGAACTTTTTAGTTTCTTGTGAATACAACTTATTTGAATCAAAATGGTGGTTATGTCATCATGCCTTGAAAGTGCTGATTGAGAATATGCCGGTTACAAGCATTCCATCCACTTATAATTTGAAAAGATGAACTAAAGGGGCCAAACAAGGGCTTGTGAATAATGACTCTCATCCAATGTCATTAGGTTTATCTAAATTTAATCGATTTTCCACATTAATATAACAATATCTTGAACTAATGGGTTTGGGAGCTAAAAACGTAAATGCTATAAGAATAGTGTCAAAGAACATGGAAAATGCGAAGAATGTGAGTGACATAGGTAAAATTTTCACTTATGTTACATGATGCCAATTAACATATTTATTACTTTGTAATGTAGAGTTGGCCATCCAAGCAACACCCGATGAAACTCATTTTCCAAGTTATTTGACTAATTCAAATCAGTTTCCACGTGCCTTTTATCCTAGCAACATTGATGATCCAACGGTAAATCCAAATTTTCATTAGCATGTATGTCACTCTTAGTCCTCCGTTTGTATTTACACATTACTAATTTGGCCAATTTTTACATAGATGCAGCAGCCACCTTACATTACGCTGGCGATGATTATGAGTGGATTTTGCCCATTCCTTAATCAGGTGCTTAATAGTTTGGTGTACCAATTTAGTTATAATGGATTGTGCCTTTCCACAACTATAGAAAACTCATCCTTCGTAGAATTACAATCATTAGGATAATCTAATTACGTTATGCTAGTGGAGTCATATATTATATATAGATGCAATCACCATACATCATGCCACCAGGGATTATAAATAGATTTTCACCATTCACTAAGCATATGCTTACTATCAAATCATTCTTAATCCTAGTTTTATTTCATCTTTTTGTTACTATTGTAATTGTGTCAATGGTTTCTTCTGAATAAATGTTGGCGTACCATAATATATCTCATGGAACTTTTTTAAGTCAAGTACAACTTGCGTTGCATTTCATCTCATGAGATTACTTGAGACATATTTATCTTGACAACTTATTTAGTAAAATGTAAATAAATTGGTTATTCGTTTGTACAAGGTCATCAAACTCTTTTCAACATCCCTGGGGTAAATAAATTGAACAATTACGAAGAAATGCGTATCAATTCTCCGAAATAGCCATTTTGTACAAAGAACCAAAGAGCTAGACATTGTAGAATTACTTGAGCACTTGCCAGCTCTACAAGAGCTTCTTTTTCATGTGCTTGGTTGCCAAGCATTTCTTATATCTGCTAGGTTTATTGTCTTTTACCCCTGTAGTATTACTTGAGAATATCACTAGTTGTCTCACATTTTTCAAGTGTTGCGGAATTCTTGCAACATCACATCTAATTGCTTTTTTTATGTTTACTGATTTTTCACCGGTTGGGCTTGCAACAGAGGCGGAAGGGCTCGACGAGCTTACACTTGACAGTTGTATATGCACCTCTTCAAGTTTAAATGGCAGCAATGCACCGACAACAAGCCTTCATGTTGCAGCAGCAGCAAATGATGATGATGAGCCCACAGATGCAATAGCCGACAAATCCTTTCGGCAATCCATATGCAGCCAGCCGTCCATTGCAGGGAAAGAAATCCTCTCCATTGCCCACTTTTAGCTGGGAAGGAAGCCACAGAAGTTTGTGTTATTCCAGATGATTGTTTAACAGTCCACTGCAAACAAACTGATCTTTTTTTTTAAAAAAAATTATTCTTATCCAGCAAACGAAATGCAAAAGGGAAACTAGTAGTGGCACCTTTGGAGCCGGTAGAACGCGGCCTTCAACTTGAATAAAGCTATTGCTAATTGTGATGCCGCATGAATGCAGCATAAGTTCAGAATCATAGTTGCTACGCGTCAAAGCCTAGATAACCATCAAATTTTACATCTTCTCTTCGATTCGTGGGCTTTTTCCCTCCATTTCAAGGTTTTCTTTCGATTTGTAATTTAAATGTGCAAGGAAGCCTACTCATCTCTCGTGTTGATATTTAGACGAATGGACTCATTTTCTAATACTGAAGTGTGCTATTTTTAGTAGTCATTTTGTTGCAACATCGGTTAATTTAGACTAGCAAAACATCCAGTATATCTTGAGATCAGCAAGATTTATCGTACTTGTTGTCGCAAAAGAAGGAAAATGCACTGAGCCAATGCTCTACTTAACTTGAATCCAACTTATCTAGATCACAATTTCACTGCCAAGAGAAAAAAAATTGGCATTCAGATTACACTAGCGCCTTTACATCCACTCCATAAAAGTTTATTTCACAGCACAGAAACAACATAATAGATCAATAAAACAATTGTTCCATTGCATTCATGCTTCAGAGACAAACACTAGATTGCAACCATACCGAGCAATATTGGCCATTAAACTAGAAGTAGCTCCACATTAAGTAAAATTGAAGTGAATTATAAGAAAAGTACCAACTGGATATAGTCACAAAAAGAATTTACTTAATAATAACTGTGCACAATATAAAGCCCCAATCTAAAAGTCATTAAAGCACAATACAAGTTGCCTTGCTCTCTCCCCCTTCCACAAGTAGTTATCTTCATTCTTCAAAAGGAACAAAATTAGAGGGCCACCAATAAAATAAATGAGTATCAAACTACATATGCCTTGACAAAAGATAACTAAACTGCTTTGATGAACTACATGAAAACTACCTTTTCGGCCCAAATCAATTGGGCTACAAAATTAGGCGTGCGTACATATGTCTAAAGACAAATAGACTTACTTAAGCTAGCAAAATTACAATTTCAACCATCTACTTTCTTTGGATAAGTAGTCCTAATAAAGTAACAAATAATAAAAAAATAAAATTAGGGCTTGTTCGGTAACACTCCTGGGAGCAACTGATTGTATTCTTTTATTCCCGAGAACAGAAAAAAGAATGGAAATTTGTTTGATAAATTTTTTGTTCCTGAGAACAAAAATCCATTTCTTTGTTCCTGGAAATAGATCTAAAACAAAATCAGGAAGCTGAAAAAAGTTATTTTTTGTTCCTGAAAACAATTCCTAAAATCAAGTCTAATTTTTTTTTTCTTTTCTCTTATTTTTCTTTTCTCTTTCCTTTTCTTCTTCTTCCTTTTGGCTAGATGTCGGCCATGGCCATGGCTAGCGACCGACCACAAAGGTCAACGACTTCGCCAAAGCGTGGCCAGGGCGACGCCAAGCCATGACGAGGCTCATTGGCCCGAGCCTTGCATGGCTGGGCGAGGCTCGGTCTCACCAAATTTGGGCGAGGCCAAGCCTCGCCAGTGGCTAGGCAAGCCTCCAGCGAGCTTGCCAAACCTTGTCCAGCTAATCGCCAGCCACCGAGCCACAAAGAAGGAGGAGGAAGAAGAGAAAATGAAGAATAAAAAAGCAAAAAGAAAAAGAAAAAAGAGGAAAATGGGAAAATAAATGCATTTCTATCCTAGGAATGGAAATTTTGTGTAGTTATTCAAACACATTCTTTTACTCATAAATTGTTCCCGGGAGCAAAATTAGAAAAAACAATTTCTGATAAAAAATTGTTTCTAGAAACAGAATGATTACCAAATGCGTATTTAGCTTTTCAAGCAAATGCTTAATGTAATTTATGTCATCTTCAAGTTTTGCAGCCGAAGTCTTCGTGATAGAAGGCGCATCGTTTGTAGGGTAACACCAACAAAAAAAGTTACACTTTTTATCCTCACAATTGTAGTAGAGCTTGTCTTCATTGCTTGTAGATTTTTAAATTCCCACGGCAGCATGCTTGCCACAGTTACACCTTTTATTTTTAAAGGTCAATCCGCTTGAAGTACCCTTATTCACATTGGATGAGGACATCATATAATGGCCATATAACAATTTTATTTCTTGTTTGATTGTTAAGATGAAAATACAAGTATAAATACAAGTACAACTACGAAATATTTCAATTAAAAAAGTAATGCTCAACGAGAAATAGTCTAGACAGTCTGGATAGTATCCGTGTTGTCGAAAATCTCTTTTCCCATTGTCAATGATGCTACCCTTGGCCTAACTCAACGCTACTTTAGAGCATCCGTGTTGCTTTCAAAATTTAAAACAAAAGGCAAATCCTACACATGTTTATTTCATGTTGTATTAGGTTTTGAACATTAAAAACTTTATCCTTTTCATATTACGGTCGGTTCTCATGTCACCATCTTTGCTAAAGTTATTTTGTCAATTGATATGTCCATCTTGATTATTAGTTTATTAATGACAAGGAATTAAGATGAATACGTATAGTGGGTTTAATTATCAACTATTAAACTAACATATAACCTCTCTCATTAGGCGGAAAAATTGCATTTCTTGGAAACGCAAGGGCATGTAATAACATCAATCTTGAAAATGACCATATGTATTTTCATTCTTTTTTACTTAGAAGAGTTGTAAAAGATATGTTTTTTTTTTTTTAATCAGAGATACGAGAAGTTGATATAAAAAGCATAAATAAAAATTGGTAAAGCCAATCAGAAAAATTTGGTAATCACTCTAATTGAGGCTGATAATTCTTAAAAGAGTGAGCAAATTTTAAAAGTTAGTTAGCAGAGTCAATAAAAAGTGGTAGCGCAATATACTATGCATAGATTAATATAAAGAAAAAGAGTTGGTGAACAACTCAAATGAGTTTTGGTAACAAAAACCCAATTGGTTATGTAATTGAACAAAATTATGTAAATCACATAAATAAAGATTGATAATGTGATATAATAGTTAGTAAATGTAAGCTATTGCTATGAACGGTAACTAAGATAGGTTTGAAGTTTTTTCAATCATAGATAAGAGAAGTTAGAATTTTAAGCAAAACTAGATATACATCGATAACTAACTTAAATAGAAGTTGGTAACACAAATTTAGTTGGTAACTTAAATGAAAAAAAATAAAAATTGATGATAACTTGAATTGATGTTGGTAATTAAGAAAAAGAGTTGCTAAAATTTAAAAGGGTTAATACCCTGAAAAACTCCAAACTGGTACACCTGTGACAAATTTACCTCAAACTATTTTTTTGACCACCAAATACCCCAAACTGATATACCTTTAACAAATTTACCCCAAACCGGTATACTTGTGACAAATTTACCCTCTGTTAGTTTTTATTAAATTTTATTGTCAAATTATTAAGTTAAATGACACATGATAGTTGATTGATATACCAATTTAGGATTTTACACTCCATTTGTCACGATTTACAATTTTTGTGATTTTTTTTTTTGTACTAATCCAATTTAGCGGAGGCTATATTTGTCACAAATTTACCAATTTGGAGTTTTTTGCAGTCGAATAAATTAGTTTGGGGTAAATTTGTCATAAATGTACCAATTTAGGGTTTTTATAGTTAGTCGGGGTAAATTTGTCATAGGTGTACCGGTTTTGGGTTTTTCATGATAAAAAAAATAGTTTGGGGTAAATTTGTCACAATTGTACCAGTTTGGGGTTTTTTAGGGTATTAACCCAATTTAAAAAGCAAAAAGATGAGGTAAACAAAAATAAAGAAATGTTGATAATAAGCAATGCAAATGGGAGTTGCTAACCCAACATTAATTGGTAATATAATCAGAGAAAAGCAACTAACCACTAAAATACAGATTAATAATCTCATATGATAATAGCACGAGTTGGTGAAAATGGATGGTAAAAAAAAAATTATAAATGATAAGAGATTTTTTTTGTCAAAAAAAAAATGAATACTTAAACAAACCAAACAAATGTCAGTAATTAACTCAAATAAGAACTAGTAACACAAAACTTATCAATTACTTAATCGGATTAAAAGTTGCTAATAGCTCCAATGAAAGTCATTAGTTTCTAAAAAGAATTGCTAAATTTAATGGTTTGGTAAGTCAGATAAAGAAAAGTCGATAACTCTAATAAAATGAGAAACTTAATAAAAGTTGAAATAATTGAATCTTATTAGAGCATCATCTTGTACCTAATGTGTTATATGAAGATCTGGTTGCGTGCATACGTGAGAGAGAGAGAGAGAGAGAGAGAGAGAGAGAGAGAGAGAGAGAGAGAGAGAGATGATTTGATTAATTTCTTGAAGCACAAGTTTTGGAATCGTGTATAATCAAGATTAGAATGCCTTGTTATTAAATGAAACTGCAAAGCAAGAGCGCGCAATTTCTAATTTTTCCATTGAAGTGTCGTCTCCCTTCATTGAAAGAAGGAGCTCAATATAAATCAAAGTTTAGATTTAAAGTAAAGTAAGAGGAAATATTTGATCCTTTGCTTATGCTTTAGAAGAAATTGAATTAATCCAAGATTAAGGAGAAAAAAGAAAGCTGGAATAGTATTTACATATATGAAAAGTCAAGGGGCTGTGAATAATTTCAGATTACCTTCTGAAAAATTGATATATTAATAGTAAATTTATGAATACATGACCTCTAATTAACCCAATTCATGCGAAATTACCATCACATTTCGATGGGAAATCATGTGAGAATTGCTACGTAGTTACTAAGATAAGATTTTTAGACAGTTCATAAAATAGCATTTGAAGAGTGTTTGTAAGAGATAATATCTCTTTTGCATTTTATCATTTTGCCTTTTTTTTTTTTTTAATTGTGAAAATAACCTTCCGTAGCCTATACATCCCTATCTCATCATAGTCCCCACTAATAAAATAACTCAGCTCGAAAGTCATTGCTTATCGATTATAGAATTTTTAAAGTCCTTTGGGAATAGGAATTATGACAAAACGCGTGCGATTGCAACCGAAAAATGAATAGTTCAGTGGAACACACTCATTTTATACCCGGCCTCGCATTATTTATATTTTCAACAAAAGCAAGAATTGCGGCTATGATTAATTCATTAGTCTTATTTCAACGCATCTTATTTTATCAAAGCCATAATGGGATTGCTGTTAGAGTTGACAGGAAACTATAAATAAGATTAGATAAATTTCATGCATGTGATCGGTCAATTACACACTTTCAAGGTGTTATACCACAATGTTTTTTTCGACTCCACAGGGCATCTATTTTGTTCCAGTGGCCGTGAGTTTTGGGGCGATGTCGGGCGCCTAAAAAGCTGATGTGACTCTTCTGTATCTTTTTATCCAAAGCACCCAGTAGTGATGCACAAGCAAAGGTTTGTAGGCGCCCGTTTGTTATTATAAAGGATGATCGCCATTTCTGATCCTCCATTCGATATGGGCAACAATTTTCAAAGACATATATTCCTAAAGCAGGACCACACTTGATCATGGGGGGAGTCGCTCTAGGGTTAATTTAAAATGCTGACACAGTACTATGCCTTTTGCCCTTTGGCAAAGTTACTAATGTCACGTGTTTTTCATTCCTCTAATGTGTCGGAAATGATAAGCATCAAAACTCGGAAAATCATTCTTTTTTTTCAGATTCAGCACTGCCCACCACCTCCATTGATCACATCACTGCTGTCCCCCATTGCCACTGATCAATCTAGGTCGTCATTGGTGATGCCACTCGAGTCCTTGGCAATTGGATTCAATCATTGGCGACCGATTTGGGTTACTGACACTCGCATCTGAGTTCTAAAGATTGGACTTAGATTGGACCCTTTAAGAGCATACTGAGTTTGTTTCATTTATTGATCGGAGAGTTTCTCCTATAACAACACCTTCAAACTTGATAACAAATTCATTCAAACAAATTAACTTATGATGAAAATAAGCATCTATCTTCTATGTAAAATATGTTCCTCCAATCCTCCTTTGATTGTAGAGTTAAAAGCTATGGATACCACTCGAATATGGAACCAAAATAAATTTTGGACTTAAGTAATGTTAGTGATCGTAACTCACCAATTAGAAAGGTGGTCGAAAGAAAACATGACCCATCTATAATCTAGGGACTGGGCGTGAGTTTGAACGGTTTGTGGAGGGAGGGAAGGGGGGGAAGTCACATTGCATGTGGGATTTGTTTCTTTCGCCGAAGTTATCTGCCGATGAAGAAGTAGATCCAGAGAAAGTGCAAGATTCAAATGAAGCGATTGGTGAATGAAACCAGAGTCGTACGGAGGAGAGGGAAGTGGCGGCCCGTTTGGCCATTATTTCACGTGCCCGTTTAAGTTATGGTGTCCATTTTTATTTTATTCATTAGTTCGACAGGGTGATGATTCATATTTCCAAATTCTTGACCCACCACCATGGAGAAAATATTGGGTGGTCCGGGATTCATCCCGGACCATTCACGCGACGCCATGTGTGACGCCATGTGTGAGGGGAGGGGGACAAAGGACCGAAATTGGCCCACCTCTCTAATGCTCTCTCTCCTCTTTCTCTCTTTTGTCCCCCTCACTCACACGTCCCCGCGTGTGGTCCGGGACCACGCTGACGTGGCGGTCCCGGACCACCCCACCACCCCCAAAACGCCAATTCCCACTTCTATCCCTCTGGATGCGTGTACGACTCCCTCCCTTTCGATTATTGTTCACTCTCTCTCCTCTCTCTGACTCACCGTTTCCGCACACGTCCCTTAAATAAAATAGGTACGATGGACAAAGTTCACCTGTGCTTCTAAATTGCAACAAGCATATTACTTTCTTGTTTGTTTTTGGCAGGTGCCTTGCCCCCACTGTACCAAAAAAGAAACCTCCCCTCAATCTCTCTCTCTCTCTCTCTGAGCCATCCTCCGGTTGCGCCCCACAAGTCATCAAAGTCTAGCTAAGGAGGTAGAGGTGGTGGTGATGGAAGAGCTGATAATCTCTCCCTCTTCATCTTCTTCCCTCGTGTTCAAGCCCATGTCTCCCACGGCCACTCCCCCTCCCAGCCTCAGCCTCACCCTCCAGCAGAGGCTGCAGCTGGTGGTGCAGAGCCAGCCCCAGTGGTGGGCTTACGCTGTCTTCTGGCAACTCCTCAACCACGACGATGGTCGCCTCCTCCTCGCCTGGGGCGACGGCCACTTCCAAGGCTCCACCAAACTCACTCCCGCCTCCCGTTCTGACAACGGGAAGCTCTTCCAAGCCCTGCCTCAAGACCCCAGCAACAGTCGCCCGGATGCTGCTGCCGATGTCCCCGCCCCCACCGGAGACGTGACTGATGCCGAGTGGTTCTACGTCATGTCCTTGACCGGCTCTTTCTCGGCGGGAGACGGTATTCCTGGGAAGGCCCTGAGCACGGGATCCTTGGTCTGGCTGACTGGCGCTCGTGAGCTTGAGTCGTACAAGTGCGACCGAACCAAGGAGGCCGAGATCCATGGCATCCGCACCCTGGTCTGCATCCCAACTGGCCATGGAGTCCTTGAATTAGGGTCCTGCGATGTCATCCCTGAAAACTGGGGCCTCGTTCAACGAGCCAAGTCTCTTTTCGGCTCCGATCTGCTCCTTCCCAAGCACCCACCACCACCGTTCCAGCTCCACCAGGACCATTGCGACATTTCTTTCGCTGACATTGGAATAATTGCGGGCCTTCAAGAGAGTGATTTTGCTTCTCACGATGATTACGAGAAGAAGGTCAAGAAGAAGGAGCCGCTGGTGGAAGGAGCTGGTGGGAAGCAAGAGGCCCCGTTCGGTTCCTGCAGCTACCTGGTGGAGTCGGAGCACTCCGATTCTGGTAGTCCTTTCATGGCAGTGGTGATGACCGAGAAGAGGACCCCCAAGAAGAGAGGGAGGAGGCCAGGCCTAGGCCTCGCCCCGCCACTGAACCACGTGGAAGCCGAACGGCAGCGCCGGGAGAAGCTGAACCACCGCTTCTACGCGCTGCGAGCGGTGGTCCCAAACGTGTCCAGGATGGACAAGTCTTCCCTGCTCTCCGACTCAGTGTCCTACATTAACGAGCTCAAGTCCAAGATCAGCGATCTGGAGTCCCAGTTGCAGAGAGATTCCAATAAGTTCAAACAGGAGGTCACCGATGCAACCGACAACCTGAGCACCACCACCTCCGTCGACCATAGTAGCCCATCCGGATGCGGTGGTTCTTTGCTCGAAGTGGAGGTTAAGATTGTGGGGTGCGATGCCATGATAAGGGTCCAGTCAGAGAATGCGAACTACCTGTCGGCGAGGCTGATGGCAGCGATGCGGGACCTGGAGCTCCACATACACCACACCAGCCTGTCGACGGTGAACGACCTCGAGCTCCAAGACGTGGTGGTTACGGTTCCGGAGGGGCTCAAGGGGGAGGAAGATCTCAGAGCTGCGCTTCTTCGGGCACTAGAACAATGACGGCCGGAGGAATTGCGGGGGTAGAGAGAGAGTACGTACTGTCTCTCGGTGTGGCTTCCCCAAGAGAACCGTGTTCAGTTAATCGTTGGGGCCTATCGCGTGGTATATCAGATATGCCGGGTAATGGGTGTGTACTTAATGTGATGTACGTGGCTGTAGTTGGATAAAGGAGCCAAAACCATGCTTTGCTTAATGTTATCTATAAATAGTGACTCTTAATTGAACCGCGGGAACATATTCAATCCTAGAAGATGAAAAATCAGAGGCAAGCATTTATCCAATAGTCGCAAGTAAATCCACTCGCTATTAATCTAATTCAACAAAATATAATGAGCTTATTCATCAGTTATAACGCACGTAAATAATGAGGTTTCATCCTAATTCATAGTTGACGTCATTTTTTGCAGTATAAACCATACTTCAGTACAAACAAGCAAACAATTTGGTTCTTCATCTTCACTAATTAGTAACTTGCTCGAAGACCCAAGAGAACCGGCATCCGGCAACATTCACAATTATAAACCTATAAAACCTATCTCGATGAGAATTGTTTCCATCTTCCATGAAACCATTTAATTTTACTTGCAATTATGGGGTCTTCCATCTTTGATTACTATGTTCGGGTATACTCAGAATTCTTCAAATTCAAGACATTTGCAATATCATTCTCTGGGTTTTGATTATACTCCAGGTAAGAATAATATGATGCGCCTTGCAGACTTTGTTCTAATCAGGAGAACATAAACACCACTTCGCCGGAAGGTAGATTACCCCATTCTAGATATCTAAAGTCTGTAAATTCATTATACAAGGCATTTTTTTCATCCTTAATTAATAATAAGGCTAGAAAGACAGAGCGATCAATACTTAGCGGAGGCAGAAGGGGGCGATGCGAGACAAAGCAAGTTAAGCGAGATGGAGAGAACGCGACGTCATTTGGCATGGTTTCGTCAAACGGTGGAGGTAACGGACGAGGCAGATGTGGACGCGGCGACATGGTTTGTCGGACGGCAAAGGCGAGAACATGGAGGGAAAAAAAAAACCTAAGGTCAAAAGAAAACCCTACAATTACAAATCGACGGCCAAAAAAAAAAAAAAAAACACACACACACAATGTTTGAGAAAATCTAAGAAAATCAGTACCTAGAAGGAGGCGGAGGTAGAGTGGTTCATTGGGCGGCAACGGAGAGGGCGAGAGCGAGTCGAGAGAGAGACGAGCGGATGCGGATGCAGAGGTGGTGGACGAGGCGGATGTGGAAGTAGTGGCGGCAGCATGGTTCGTCAGATGGCAAGCTCCATCGTACATTGGAGAAAGAGTAGCGCAATGAAGGGGAGAGTGAACGAGGGCAAAAAGATCCCTAGAGTGCCATAACTTGGCAGAAAGGGACACTTAAGTGTCATAACTTATTAAAGATACACTTAAGTGCCAAAATCGGAAAGAAATGGATCACTTAAATGCCACTTCGGCTAAAATCCAGCCAAATTGCATACGTGGTATTTTTCCGGCGAAGCGAGTGCAAGACAATGCCGTTTTGCACTCTGACGTGGCCAAATAATGCAAAAATGGCGTCGTTTTGAATTGATGTGATAAAAAATAATATAAAAATTAATTAAATTAAATTAAATTAAATTAAAATATTAAAAAATAATAAATGTAAAATTAAATTTAGTTAAAATATTAAAAATAATAATTTTAAAATTAAAAAAGAAAAAATCAAAAAATAATAAGGGGGCGTTTAAAATGAAAATTATTTGGCCAGAGGCGCAATAATAAAACGGTGTCGTTTTGCACTCTCTTCATCGGAGAAATGCCACGTCGGCGTTTTGGCCAGATTTTGGTCGGAATGGCACTTAAATGATCTATTTTTCTTCGAATGTGGTACTTAAATGTATATTTCATAAGTTATGACACTTAAGTATCCATTTGTGCCAAGTTATGGCACTTCAGGGGTCCTTCTACCAACAAACGAGAGAGAGTCGACATAGAAAGTGAAAGTAGAGATAGAGAGAGTCTCCCATGCTGAAATTCAAATTAACTGAGAGAGAATGATATGTTTTTCTTCGAATGTGGTACTTAAATGTATATTTCATAAGTTATGACACTTAAATATCCCTTTGTGCCAAGTTATGGCACTTCAGGGGTCCTTCTACCAACAAACGAGAGAGAGTCGACAGAGAAAGTGAAAGTAGAGATAGAGAGAGTCTCCCATGCTGAAATTCAAATTAACCGAGAGAGAGGGGTCTCTAGTTGGGCCAAGCCAGAATTGACACGAGAGAGAGAGAGAGAGAGAGTCGATGTGACATCCCGAAAATTCGACCCGTTTCAACAAAGTGAAATGGGCTTTTCGTCGACGTGTTTACGGTCCCTATTTCTACAACATCATCACGAGTTAACCAACCCATCAAATGAAACCGTTAAGGGATGTATCTCGTAGTGAAAATCCCTAAAAGCTACTTAATTGGTTGGATTGGACTAAAATCGCGTCGATTGATTTTAACCACGAAATTGAACTCGATTTCGGGAATCAAATTTTATGCGCGTCATAATTTTATTTTTAGGACTTTGTCTCATCGTCCGTGAATTTATTGACGAGTCCGAAATTTCGAAAAAAGAAATTGTCGGAAGGAAATTCGAGGATCGGAAGAAAATAAAAAGAGAAAAAGAAAATAATTGGAATAATTGGAATAGTAAAATTATTTTACTATTTGATTATTTTTATTTTTATTTTTCTTCCCTTTTTCTTTTTCTTTTTTTTTTTTTTTCTTTTTCTCTTTCCTTTCTCTTTCCTCTCTCTCTCTCTCCTCTCCCCTCCCCATTCGTGCGACCCCCTTGCCAAATTGAATTTGGCCTTCTCTTCTTCTCCCTTTTCTTTTACTTTTTGACCATTCAACTCTCCTTCTTATCTCTGTCTTCTCTCTCCTCCCTCTTTCCCCCTCATCCCACGTGACAAAAGCCCCCTCCCCTTTTCTTCTTCGTGGAAGTGAAGCAAAATCAGAATAAGGAGTCGCACGGCTGCAACTTGCCGAAGCCAGCCACCGTCGCCGCCCGCACCGCGTTGCTGCCGCACCGCGCCGCCGCTGCACCGCTCGCCGCCGCCGCACCGCTCGCCGTCACCCGCGCCCGCGCGCCCGGCTGTTCGCCCCTCTCCCGTGCGCTCGGCCTCCGCCTCCGCCCAGCTTGCCGCACGCCTCCAACCGCCGCTGCATGCCGCCCAACCGCCGCCCAACCTCCCCCGACACCTCCGTCACCTCCACCGACCCTCCCTCGCCCTCTTGGCCACCGGAGCTCCTCCGGCCAGCCCCACCATAGAAACCGCGAGTGGGTTTCCAGCCCACTTTGGGCTCGATTCGGGCCACTTCCGAGCCCCGGACCCGAGACCCGCTTTTTGGGGTTTGTTGTTCCTCGCGCCGAGCCGTCGATTTGGCATCAATTTCGCGCGATTCCGGTGGGTAACCACACTAATGCTTGCTTAGTGGGTTAATTATGCTTAATTGGTTGTTTAATTTATTTAATTAAGCTTAGGTGTTTTGATTAGGGTTTATTAGTTGATTTTGATGCAAATTAGTTAAATTGAATGCATATTTAGCAAGTAGACATGGTCTACTATTTATTGAAGGTAGCCCGGGAATTTCCCGACCCTTAATCGGGCTTCAATTTGATATTTCAGGCCTAAGTGGAATTTTTGACATTTAAATATTATTTTCGAAATTAAATTAAATAATTATTTATTTTCCGAAAATTCAATTGGATGGTAATGACCTAATATTATGCGATGATCGTGGGTCCCGTTTATTTAATTGAAGCTTTTTATTATCGCGCTGAATTGAATTTATTGTAATTATATATTTAATTCTCGAAATTAAATATTTAATTATTTATTTTCCAAAATTCAACCGATGGCCGGCGGCAGGAATAATATGCTGATGACAGTGGTGAAGTCCCTTTATTTAATCGGGCTTTATTTTGAGCTAAATCAATTTCTAATATTTATTATTTAATTTTCGAAATTAATTATTTAATTAATTATTTTTCGGAAATTAAGGCTGAGATGGCCGACGACCGAAATCTCATGCTGATTGTCATGGCGCAGTCCATTTATTTATTTGAACTCTACGTTGCATGAAATTAATTAAATTGTGAGATTTTAGGGGTTTGCCCTAAATTGATTGGAATTGATTGAGATTGAATTGTTGTTTGGAAATTGGCCAAGTTTGTTTATTTAGCATTCTTATGCGTTGTTGAGTTGTAAAGTAGGTGGAATGGTGAGAGTGAGTCGGGAGGACTTTGGCTGAGATAGATTAAGTACGAAGCATAGACAGGCGTGGTTCGGTGATGTGGAAGATCACGGTGCGAAAACGGCGCCTTAAAGAACGCACGTAGACTATCTATGGCTTGTGGCAGGCGTGGTTCGGTGATTGAGGAATATCACTGTGCGAAAACGGCGTCTTAAAGAATGCACGTAGACTGCCTATGAATAGAGACAGGCGTGGTTCGGTGATGAAGGGCATCACTGTGCGAAAACGACGCCTTAAAGAACGCACGTAAACTGTCATGATCTATGAATAGTGACGGGCGTGGTTCGGTGATGGGGAAGATCATCACACAAACGGCGCCTTAAAAAAAAACGCACGTAGGCCGTCGGTGAATTATGTCACCTTGGCGAACTTGACGCCGAGAGCACCGATATGGCTCGTGACCGAGTGCATTATGGAAGGTTTTGTGGTGTGGAGTCAATGACCTAGGATGGTCCGTCGACATGTAATCGACTAGTTCGATTGACCAGTGATTTGATTGATTGTTCATTTGTGAGCTATGAAATGTTGTATATAACCTTAAATTGCGGAGTTGAGACGAGGCCAAGGTAAGTCCTCTGACTCGTCTTTGTTAGCAACCGAGTAGTGTATTGGCTCCCTAATTGAGTCTTAGTGGGGTAAAACTCGCTAAGACGTAGTCTCATCCCGGTTGTGGGATAACATTTCAGGACTCCGATGAAGAGCTGAGGAGGAGGAGGAATCTGAGAAGGAGAAGGATTTTTTGAAGAAGAAGATAGCATCGAGAGGGATCTTGAGTACGATTTGGATGGACTGAGATCCCATCTTCTTTTGTGAACTCTTTTTTATGTGAATAGAGCTAGAGTAAAGGGTTGTGAATAGTTGTGAAATACTATGGTTTGTATTTTGTATAAAAGTTTGGTTATGAGTTTCAATATGAAAGTATGGCCCTCTTTTTCTATCCCATTGCTTTATTGTCAGGGATTTTCTTTATACTTTCGCTTGCGCATATAAAATGAACAAGGTCGGCGATGCGTCCTGGGACGTCGCTATTAATTGACCAGGTGAGGGATGGGCACGTGTTCGAGGATCGGGGCGTGACAGTCGAATTTTTTTCTCCAGAAGTATGGGACGAACGTGAAACATGCCCAAGATAGGGACAATTGTAGAAGTAGGAGGCTGAAAAACAAGACATGTACGGACTCGTTGACCTGGCATGCAAGGTGGTGGGTGGCCGCAAGCAAATGGTGTTTTTCTCTTGGGTGGGATGCTCGGCAAGAGCGCAACCTCCACAAAATGCATCGCCATTGCATGGCTTCGCACGTTCTGAATGTGGTTACCCAAATAGTTCCCGAACTTTTTACCTAATACATAATAGGGTTTTTTTTTGTCAGAAATATATAATATGGTTAATATCCTTAAAAACTCCAAAGTGGTATATTTGCGACAAATTTATCCCAAACTATTTTTTTTACCATGAAAACCCTAAACTGGTACACCTGCAACAAATTTACTCTAACTAACTATAAAAAACCTAAACTGGTACATTTATCTAATTTATTCAACTGCAAAAAAACCCAAAACTAGTAAATTCGTGACAAATATACTATCCGCTAAATTGGATTAATACCACCAAAAAATCACAAAAATTGTAAACTGTGACAAATGACGCGTAAAATCCTAAATCGGTATATCAGTCAACTATCACATGTCATTTAACTTAATAATTTGACAGTAAAATTTAACGAAGACTAACATAAAGTAAATTTGTCACAAATGTACCAGTTTGTGGGAAATTTGTGAAATGTATACCGATTTAGGGTTTTTTGTGGTCAAAAAAATAGTTTAGGGTAAATTTGTCATATGTGCACCAGTTTTGAGTTTTTCAAGATATTAACCCTATATAATATAATCCATAAACTACTATTTTATTTAATGTGATCCCTGAACTTTAATTCGATATGTAATGCCGTTCACAAAATTTCAATTAATACGTGTTGTCACTGAATTTGAATTAATTGAAAGATAATACTGAACATTTTCATATAGTTCATGAATTAACTTAAACATATAGTGAAAGTCTAGGGATAACATTACACATCAGGTTAAAGTTCAAATATCACATTGAACAAATTAAAAGTTCGTGGATCATATCGCATGTTAGGTCAAAGTTCAATAACTATTTGGTATCATTATCCCTTGAATTTAAGCT
The DNA here is from genome assembly GCA_014182715.1 of Eucalyptus cloeziana. Classification (NCBI taxonomy): domain Eukaryota; kingdom Viridiplantae; phylum Streptophyta; class Magnoliopsida; order Myrtales; family Myrtaceae; genus Eucalyptus; species Eucalyptus cloeziana. Next base: position 7,603,706 of record CM024635.1, on the reverse strand, counting down.
TTTGGTTGGGCATTTTATATAGTATTAGAGTCAGGTTTTTATGTTGACTTATTTCGTGTATGTGGCCCAATGGTTCTTCAAGTTTTACTTGTTGTTTTCCATTCGATTTGCATGTGAGAAAGGTGTTAAAAATGTTGTAAATTATTTTCAAAAGAGTTTATGGAGTTAATACATTGGATCTCGCTCTATGTATAACTTTTAAGTTTTTTTATTTTTATTTTTTATTAGACATTCTATGGGTGTGTTTGATAATGATTACATTCTGGGGGTAAATTCGATCGAAATGATTTTTTTTTTTTATTTTCCCGGGAACTGATTCCCGAGTAAAAAAAACGCGTTTGGTAACTATCCAAAAATACTAATTCTGAAATAGAATTGTGTTTGGTACTTGTACTCATTAATTCTATTCCAAATCAATTTCTTTTAATTTTTAAATTTTTTTTTTTTTACTTTTTCCTTTTAATTATTTACTTTTTTTTTCCTTTTTCCTTTTCTTTTTTCCTTTTTCTCCTATTCTTCTTCTTCTTCTTATGGCCGGTCGCCGGTCGCCACCCCGGTGACAAGGGCCGACAACTTCACCGAAGCGTCACCGGCCCTCGGCGAGGCCACCCTCGTCGGCAGTGGGCGAGGCTAAGCCTCGCTGGTGGCCAGGTGGGCCTCGCCGAGCCCTGGCGAGGCCACCTGGCCCAGCGGGGGGCTAGGCGGTCCTCACCTAGCCCGGCGAGGCCCGCCTAGTCATTGGTGGACGGCAAACCGGCAACGGCGGGCGGTGGCGGCGGTGGTGGGCAGCGGTCGCGGGATGGCGGAAGGAAAGAGTAAGACTTGATTCTTTTTTTTTTTATTCTCGGACCGAGAATCATATTTTCTTTTTATTCTCAATTCTTGTTCAAAACGATTCCGAGAACAAATTTGTTCTCTAAACCAGGTTTGGACAAAATTTTACCAAACACGATTCTGTTTCCAAACTGATTATGGGAACAAAAAATCAGAATCAGTGCCTATAGATCTTACAACAATACTTGATGCTTCACCCATTTCGGTTTTTTCCCATAAAAAGAGAAAAAGATGACACGACATCTTCATCGCAGCATAATTGCCACATAAAATAACTTCATACGGAAATATATTATGACTATATACTTCAAATTATTTTGTCATCAGTCTAACTCAAGCACCACAATAACTTCCATCTTCGAAATATGGTAGACTTGCAAGCATCTCTATTTAATCTTGGCAACACTTTCAAAAAAAAAAAAATCTTCAGAATTAGCCAATCTGATAAAATTGACATATCACAATTTATTGCGGTTTTGTTTTTTAATCCGTTGAAATGTTAATAGTCAAAGTAGGAAATTGTGTTGCGCCAATTTAATTTTAAATCTCTCATTTTTATCAATTGAATCATAATTTTTTTAAAATGTTGTCAATTGAGTCAATCTAGCCAATTTTAATTAGAAATTGCAGACGTGGACACTGATTGTCTTATATGACACAATATCGCTGACGTAGACAATTTTCAATAATATTTTAACATTTTTTTGCAATTTTTTTTTTTTGGTTTTTTTCTTCGCTTTTCTTTTTTTTTCTTTTTCCCTTGGCTAGTCACCATCGGGCCTTGTCATTGGTCGACAACTGTGACGCCCAAAAAAAAATTTCGTTAGTTAGATTAAGTATATTTTAGTTTTAAAACATTTAAAATTTTAAAAAAATTAATTAAAAAAATTATATTCTAATAAAGACCCACTTCGTGCGTGGAAGTGGGGAATTCATTTTTGAGAAGAAATTTTCTTCTCTGTCCACGTCGCAGCCATGTGTTACTAAAGTGAAGGGGGGAGGGGGAAACGACACTTGGGTTTCTTGGGTTTCTTTTTTTTTTTTTTTACTCTTTTTCCCTTCCCCGAAGCGCACGACGTCCTCTAGCCGCGAAGGAGCGGCGTTCTTTTCTTTCTTCAAAAACGGAAACCCACCATCTTCCTTTTACTCCCCTTTTCATTCAACTCCGCCGAGCCCGACCCTACCTCAGCCTCTCATAGTCGACGACTCTATCCAAGAGCAGAATCGAATCGTCGCTGCTCAGTTCCGAACGGAGCTTCATCGCCGGTTGCGAAGCCCTAGTCGCCCGACGCCTCCTTCCCCTTCCATTGGCAAAGGATCCAAGCAAGTGGAGCTGTCCTTGTGGTTTGAGTTCATAAATCTACCCTACCTAGCTCTGCATGTTGATTTAGGGCTTGGTTGTGGCGATGAGGGCGCAAGGGACGGGTGATAAAGCGCTGTTCGTAGCTTGGGTTGGGGGTAGGTGCGGCGGATTGCTATTCCTTTGTGATTGTGGTGCTGCTTTGGAGTCTTTAGTTCATGGGTAAACTCTAGGAAGCCTTGCATATACAATTCGTGAGCTGAAGTGGTTGTTGGAGCCGAGATTGATGGTTGAAAACGCTAATTCTTAGATAGAGTAAGTTCTGGTTATGGTGGCTCCGCTGGTAAGTCGTAGGTATCGCGTCCTATCCAGTCGACAACCCACCAATCCATGTTTTTCTCTCTCTGTCCCATATTCTCTCTTTTCCTCCCTCAACTTGAATGGAATAGAGCTTTGATGTCACTGTCTTGAGCGTATATGGGTTAGCCGAGAATCGGAATAAGAGCTTGAGGAGTTATATGGGAGAATGGGCTGTGAACGAGAAGAGGGGGTGTGCGAGAGAGAGAGATAGAGAGAGGGAGAGTCTGTGAGAGATGCGGACTAAACAAGTTGAGGACAATTCTGGATTTGATGGTTCTGTTTTGGGCTGGTCGCAGGGTTGAACGAGCGTTCGGTGACTTGCGCGCAAGGCTTTGTGGATAGTATGGTATAGGTCGGGGCAAAAAAGGAGGCTGTGGTCCTTTGTTGTGGAGTAGGAAATATTGATGAGTTATGAAATAGGCTTGCGTGTTAACTTAGGAAGATCGAGAGTTTAAATGTGGCTTTAGATGGATTCTTTTCAAGTTGTTGATGGTGAATCGCTAGTGGTTAGCGCCCGTTTAGGTACTATACGTGTGTGGTCGATTCTAAAAAGTGGGTTCGTGAGAGAATTAAACAGCTAGGAACCATTGAGTGTAAATGATAGAATTTATAGTTGATCTGTTCAGTAAGAAAAACCAGCTGAGGGTGCTGGTTTACCGATTTTCTATCGTCAAATACATTAATAATTTGATGGATTTATCTTCTAAAGAATTGTGCATTACTTTCTAATCTCTAACATATATTTAATTGAGATTTTTCTAAGTTGAATTGATCCTCACGAATGCTTGAATTTATACTGTTTGTAAGCTGTCCAGAATAATTAAATCATGACCTCAGTGTGCATATAAATTTTTATAAAATTTTCAAGTTAGGGTAATGACTTGATTTCTTCATGAAAGTAGTAGGAGACATGTAGATGTAGAACTTATCAAAATTTGAGAACAAATCGACAAGGTTTGGCTGGTGAAACAATTTTGCTTCTGTAGGTACTAAACTTGGAATCCGCTGCAGAATTTTAGAAAGAAAACATAAATTATTGTTCTTAAGGTCGGGGCAAAAAATGAGGCTATGGTCCTTTGTTGTGGAGTAGGAAATATTGATGAGTTATGAAATAGGCTTGCGTGTTAACTTAGGAAGATCGAGAGTTTAAATGTGGCTTTAGACGGATTCTTTTCAAGTTGTTGATGGTGAATCGCTGGTGGTTAGTGCCCCTTTAGGTGCTATACGTGTGTGGTCGAGTCTAAAAAGAGGGTTCGTGAGAGAATTAAACAGCTAGGAACCATTGAGTGTAATGATAGAATTTATAGTTGATCTGTTCAGTAAGAAAAACCAGCTGAGGGTGCTGGTTTACCGATTTTCTATCGTCAAATACACTAATAATTTGATGGATTTATCTTCTAAAGAATTGTGCATTACTTTCTAATCTCTAACATATATTTAATTGAGATTTTTCTAAGTTGAATTGATCCTCACGAATGCTTGAATTTATGCTGTTTGTAAGCTGTCCAGAATAGTTAAATCATGACCTCAGTGTGCATCTGAATTTTTATAAAATTTTCAAGTTAGGGTAAGGACTTGATTTCTTCATGAAAGTAGTAGGAGACATGTAGATGCAGAACATATCAAAATTTGAGAACAAATCGACTAGGTTTGGCTTGTGAAACAATTTTGCTTCTGTAGGTACTAAACCTGGAATTCACTGCAGAATTTTAGAAAGAAATCATAAATTACTGTTCTTAATGCGTTGAGATATAGACTTAGGTTTCTTCACGGAAAATGTTATCTAGGTCCCTTCTATAACATACTGAAATTTCGTAATATTTTGATAAGGATTGGTGTACTTTCTGTGTCTGTGAACAAAAATGCTCATTTTAGTCCATAAACTGTTTGATCCGAGAATATGTATTAGTTGTTGTCTCTTGTACTTGATTCTTAATTTGCTGAGGTTGTTGGTGTTGCAATAAGGGAATTGTGAATGTGTGAAATTGGCTGATATCCAATGTGAGACCTCGGGTGTCGGGATGCCTGGAGAGGGATGAAAAGAAGTAACGATATTCTTTCCAGAGGTCTGAGAAGGGTTGAACAGCGTCTCAAGGGACCTCGTGATGCCAGGTTAGATGCGAGGGGTTCAGGGCGGAGTGTCGTCTCCCCCTGGGATTTGTTGCAGCTAGATGTTTGTGGTTCAGCAATTTGATAGTTGTTTATCTATTTGATGTGCTATGGGTCAAACCCAAGTTAGGACTAACCGCCCACTTGCTGACACTTATTTATTATGTTATTTTCTTCAAATTGAAAGATGTCATCTACACCGCCTACACCGCCTGCTGCTATGACCACTATCTTGTATAGCTCTCCCGCCGACTTTGTATGGCGGCAAGAGGAATTCACTGACCAACATCTTCCTTGTATAACCTTCGTCAAATACACATCATGTTTGACGGTTGATATAGGGGCGCCTACGGGACCGGCATACATGGCCTTCATCACCCTCTATGTACGTATGGAGGGTCGGTTGGTGGGGCCCTTGGTGCTATATGACGACGGACCCGGCCTTGGTGGGAGCCCTGCGATGTAGGAGGTGGCTGAGGAGCACTCGACATGTGGGAGAATTTTGTTTCTTTTTGTTGTTTGACAACATGTATATACATGATGGAAGGCAAGATATTTAGTGTTTGTGACTACTAGTGTTTTTTATAGAAATCCCCCTCTTAACCTCATCTCCCTACATGTAATGGAACAAGTTCAATGATAAATAAAGCCGAGTACAGTTCAGTTTCTTCTATTTTAGCTTGGAGTGAAGTTTAATTTATATTCTGAAATTTATCTATTCTAATTTTTAAAGCAAGTTTCGGAAGTTGGGTTTGAGTTCTTGGGTGCCACAACAACCTAGGCGAGGGCTCCCCTTGCCGGCCTCGAGCAAGGGACGCTCTAGCTTGGGCCAACCAAGGTCACCCTTGCTTAGGCAAGTGAGGGCAACCTAGGGCAACCCTCACCCTCACTAAGGTCCATGGAGGCCGCTAAATATTAATGAGGCTTGGTGGTGGCCAGCAAAGGGAATAAGGGAAAAATAAAAAATAGAAATGAAGACAAGAGGGGAAAAAGAAAAAGAAAAGAAAGAGGAGAGAAGAAAGGAAAAAAAAAATAGCAATTTTGAAAAAATATTAAAATATTATTAAAAATTATTTACATTAGCATCGATAGTCATAGGACGGCTGGCATTCATGTTAGCAATTTTCAGCCAAAATAAGTCGAATGAATTCAATTAATAGAACATCAAAAGATTTAAGACTTAATTGGTAAATGTTCAATAAATTTATAATTTTTTTTTTTATAATTTACCCCACAAATGAGTATGTCGTGAAACATTTTGAGTAGACATTCAATATTTGGTTTCAACTAAGTGTCAAATAAGAAGATGATATGATGGAGATGGTCGACTGATGAGAAAATTAATTAAAACATTGTCCTTTTTGAAGAAGAAAATTGTAATATGTCTTTTCACATCGGTTCAAAGTTTCCTTATGAAAATCTTTCCCATAAGCAAGTTCAGCAATTCCTTGAGAGTGGGGTATAAAATTCCAACGCGGATCTCACATCACTTAGCTTAATGTTAGCAACTCTGCATATATTATCGAGGTTGCCCTCACCCCACAACTGCAATTTTGGAGCTAAGAACCTTACTTGGTATTAGGGCCTAGTAATGGCCCTATGCCCAGGGGTTGTGGGTATGAAATCCTAGCCCATATCGCATAACTTAACATTAGCAGCTCTGCATATATCCTTGGGGTTGCCCTCACCCCACAAGTTTTGGGGTTGAGAACCTTACTAAGATATATTTTCGAGATGTTATTGATAAATGAAATTAAAAAAATCAATTCACATTCACGTTTTAATTGATGTGAGTACTATGAAGAAGTCTACAAAAATTCCACGATAATGAACGCAACTAGCATTGATATATATTTTTGACAAAGCACATCATTCAAACATAAAAAAATCGAGAAATTCACTAACAAGTTAGAAGGTAAATATCGAAATTTTTATGATCTCTGGAGGGGGCCAATCTAATGTATTTAACAGATTTTAATCGACCGTCTCTGGTGATTTAACAGTCACCGATCCTCGAAAATCCGATCACATTGTCCGAAAGAAACCCAAAAAAAAAAAAAAAAAACAACATATCCAAAAGAAAATTTTTTTTGTAGCGAGAGAACAAGTCTGAAACATGACAAAAAAGGATTCCACTTCCCCAAAATTGAACTTCACTTTAATGGCGATCTGAGAATTTTCGTATCAGTTACACCGACGTTGATCGCCATCGTCAGAGCTCTCGATACGCCGAAGGACGGTGAACAGAAAACTGGAGAAGCCGCCAGCCATCCAGTTTCGATCACAACGGTAGGATGCCGGATCCTCCATTTTCGACCAGAATTGCCGCTGCATCCGCCGGAATCCACATCACGTGCCACTGGAGGGGGTGCGGATCCATGTCCGTCTGACGCACCGCTTGCTTCCTCTCCTCCTCCTCCTCCTCTCCAATTCGGGCTCGAGAGATCCAGAGGGAGAGAGAGAGAGAGAGAGAGAGACGGAAATGGCTAACAGGATCTTCGAGTACTTCGTGGTGTGCGGCCTCGGGTCGGAAATCCGGACCCTGACATGAGCAAGGGGTTCCACGGACGGAGTTCATGTACATGCCGTTGCAGCTCGACCAGTTCCCTCCGTCCGATCACTCTCTTTACCCGCCTCCGCCTCCTCAGCTCTCCACCGTAAGTCCACATGACCTAGACCGTTAGGAGATGGGGGGACGATCAGCTGTTTTTTTCTGCGATCGAAAGTTTGATTATTCGGGGTTACGTGGTTTTTGATGCGATCGAATGCTTGCAGTGTGTCTTGCCTGCTGGCGTGGAGGTCTACTCCTCGGGCTTCGATTCGAACAACCCTGCGACATTTCCGCGGAGCTATCCGATAGTTTTGACCGGTATGTCTCCCGGCTCGAGTTGATCTCCGCCGTAATGATGCTATTGTTAGCGGGTATAGGTTCTTCTCGATGTTTGTATTGTTTCGGGAAATTCATTGAGGCGTTCACTTGTTCGTCCATTAGGAGAGAGAAAGTAGCAAGTGTGTGCGGGTGGTGTGTTTGATTTAGCTCTTGATTGTTATATTGGCGCGTTTTGTCTCAGTTGTGCTTGGCTTTGAGCTTCCTGTCCGCCTGCAATTGTTAACCATGTGAGCGGAGCAGAAAATTTTGAGTTCATATGGCCGTCTTTATGCTCATAGAGAATAGACAAGGAAGAGCATGCGAAGTCAAACTACATGTTTGCCTGTTTAGTACTGTTGGTACTTGAATCCAAGGTTCGTGCCCTTTGCCGAGGTTCTCTTTAGAACAGATGTGCTGTTGAGCTGAACGACATTATTTCTATATATCCATGTAATCGGGTTATCACTTCTTTGTTTTTGTATGAGATGTCAAGGGCAAGTGTTTTGTTGGGGTTAATTAGTGCGCTTTCCTTGGCGCACTTTCAGTGGTTATGTGTTGTAATCTTGCTTTTTGTTGCAATTGTGAATTATGAATCATGTGACCCTAAGATTCAGATCACGTACTCTTTGTTTATTCTAATAGATAATGGGAAAATGGCAGTATTCGATAATAAAGTTAATTGCATTTTCATGACTAGATTGGTTTTTACTCCTTCGATCCAAGGTCATTTACTAGATTGTAATCCCATAGAGCTGAAAGAGACTTTACCTTTCATATTTATATACTCTATATATAAGACACGCGGCTCCGGATAGTACGTCTTAGGAAATTTCCCCCTTGAGGGTTATGCCATTAATGCACCTAGAGAGCCCTCAATCTCAGTTATTCAGCTCAATTTATGAGAGGTGGCCAGTATATTCTCGAGGTGATTATTCAGATAGTTAAGTCTAAAACATGGAGCTGTTTTACTTTTATATCTTTCGCATTGTTATTTATTTGGATCAATGTTGAAATATAATAAGCGGAAATGACAGAATCTTGCAATTTACATTAACGTGAAAATCATCGAGAAAATAAACAAGAAATAATAAAGACACCAGAGATTTACGTAATTTGGTCTAAGTATCGATATCTACTTCTATGTGAGATCCAGTAGCAAATAATTCACCATAATCAGATAATTAGAGTTTACAATTACTTACACACTCAAGTGTTTCCTACAACTAAAGTTAACCCCAAACCCAAAATTTTTACAAATAAATGACTCGCATGGACATAAACTCATGGAACAAAATCATCGCACATTAAGCTCAAAGTAAAACACTCTACATATGCCAAAACCAAGAACTCGTCCGCTTGTTCTTCCTTCCCTATTATCCATGCTCTTCTTTCTTCATGCATGGCACTCTTATGCTTTTTACGACTCTGTTGAATGACAAAACACATATTTTGCCTTTATATGTGTGCCCGGAGTCAACAACTTTGCCCCATGGTCCGTTCTTTTCTCCAATAGGGATTTGGCTCCTTCTGCAAGTAAAAGAAGAAACCCTAAAAGAAAGTCCAACAAAAGAAGAGCTTCTTCATTCGATTTGTAATCTGCTTAGGAAATCTTTCTCAACAAATTTGATTTAACAAATCGTTATTCGAAGAGTTTTAGGCATCTCTCATCCCAAAAGCTAACTCAAGGGGTGAGGCTTTCAAGAGTCAGTGTTGGATGGTTTTGGGCATCTCTCATCCCAAAAGCTAACTCAAGGGGTGAGGCTTTCAAGAGTCAGTGTTGGATGGTTTTGGGCATTTCTCACCCCAAAAGCTAACTTTCAAGGGGTGATGGTTTTGGGCATTTCTCACACTTATAAAGTGATCACCTGCCCCTTCCACAATTGATTTGGAACAATCTCCACAATCTCCTCCTCATATATCAAGCCTTGGATTGGAGTCGCAACATCCTTTAACTCTTTCATGTGACTTTTGGGTCTATACTTGTTGGCAAACTTGGGCTTTGATACTAGTATTGGGTGGTCTTGAGCCTTTATCATTCCAAAAGTTAGCTTAAGAGGTGAGAATTTCCTTTACACTTATAAATTAACCACCACCTACCCCTTCCACAACCGACGTGGGACAACCTCAACAATCAATGTGGCAAACATGGATTTTGGGCATAGTAAAACCAATTGTTTTACATCTCTAAGAGTTACTCGTGGTAAATGTTTCCTTATGATAGATATGTGGATCTCTTCAATTATAGCATAAATCAAATGTAAATCGTGTTAACGAGTGCTCTTTGTCACATGTTAAGTAACTAAAGAAAGGACCTCTCAATTCTCAAACAACTAACTTTTCTTGTGATAATGGAAAATGTCATTGTTAGCCAAGTTGAATCACTATCTATAGGGCACTCGTGGAGTTGAGAATACTAGACAAAAGTATAGCTTCCAAGCATCAAGGAAACCTAATAAGAAATTACAAATACTACACATCACGAGTCATCGTGATTATTGATAACATATGTGAAAATACAATTGCAAAATCACACGGAGAGAGAGGTTACTTGGGAGCTCAAGATAGAGGCAAGATGCTAATATCTGCGTTTGTTTGATGATTGAGATAAGTACAAATTTTGAGGACGAAATTTCTTTTAAAGATGGAAAAATGTAAAATATGGGATTTTTGAAAAAGTCAAAGGTGAAAAAGCAACAAAAAAGAAGAAGAAAAGAATAAAGAAGGTCAAAAAGTCAATAAAGCAAGAAGTAGCGGGCACTCAGTTATAAAGCTTACCCGAGGGCTAGCAAGAGGAAAGGAATAGAAGTAAAGGGCGGAAGAAGAAGAAGAAAATGGAAGAAAGGTGATGGTTTTTGTGTGTGCTTGCCATGGATGCCTCACCAAACCAACTCAATTATGTATTGCAATGCCCATAAGTATTTGCATCCCTCGTTCCTCCAATTGGGGTAGTTTTTGGAATTAGGTCGTATATTCAAAGTTTTGTGAAAATCAAGCCACAATCCGATTTTTTATTTGCCGAGCTATGAAATTTCATGGGAATGGTGGATTAGGGCGTTGTGGAGCCATGGGTTTGATGGGCATCATTTTAGAGCAACGATTTTTGTTGGAGCGAGATTTTGGCATTTTGCATGTGAGTCAACGTTGCATTAGTGTGAAAGTTATTTTATAGCATTTAAGATTAGTTTAGCTGGGCCATAGATGAGATAGCATTATACTTGGTTTTCATATTATTTCTCGCTTATACGAGAGGAGTGTGAGTTCGTTGATTCGAGTGAGCCTTATTGTTTGGTTCGGGCAATATCTAAGTGAGTGATGCCATCTCTTCTATAAATTTGTAAACTCATGTCATGAAAGTGATAAAGATTTGAGTATCGCACGAGTTATTAAAGCATGTTTATTGTATAAAAGTATGGATCGGGTAATTACTACATTTTAATATTTGATAATGATTTGACAATGTTTTTATGAAAGGTATTATGAAATGATAAATATGTATCGTTATATGAATTGGTTTATGGAATGCACTCTAAAATGATTTGAGAAAGGTTTCATGAAAGAAATTTCCTTGTCAATGTGGTTTATGAAAGGAATTCTAAAATGGTTTGAGAAATGTTTTGTGAAATGTATTATGTTTGATGAACGGAAGGGAGAAAGATTATGCGTTTTGTTTATGAAATCAATTGCTGATATTGATTATGGATTTGATTGTTAATATTGAAATATGTAGGTTTAATACTCAATATCTCTGTGAGCCCATTGAGGGGCTTAGGGATATGCATACCAAATTTAAGATATCCTATTGGGCCAAGCCACTGTCTTTATAAGTGGAGACCTTACTAAGGAGGGAATTTTAATCGCCTTGTCACTAGTCGTTATATTGTGACTGTGGTTTGATATTAAGCAAATGATTGGTCGATAGATGGATCATCGACATGTATTTTGATATGAGATAGATTAGTGAATAGACCGTTAGCGTGTGGTTTTGATGAAGTTGATCAATTGACTCAACTATTGGTGTTTATAATGATTTTTAAATGAGTATTTTTGAATTGTATAAAGTTTGTTGAAATGAAACAACTCATTTGTGATTTGATATGTATATTAAATAGTTGGATTATGAGTTTTGGTATTTTATATATATATATATATATATATATATATATATATATATATATATATATATTTAAAAAAAGAAACGCACTACTCACTAAACTTGTAGTTGCTCACCGCTCTTTTTCCAAATCTTTTCCTGTCCCTTGGTTAATGACCAATAGAACGAGAGCGATATTGATAGGGATCTAGGGGGTTGGATTCAGGTGGTTAGAGGCTACATCATTTGGGCGAAATGATAGCCATGTCATCCCCCTTGTCAATGTCGAGGTGTGACACGACACCTCCATGCACACCAACAATTGGGTGGTCTCACATAGCCTCACGAGCAACCTTACCATCACATTGACGAACCCTTGGCATGTCTAGCAAAATCACCCCTATGCCAACGTGATCTTTGATGTAATTCTCTGCAATAATCCCTTGAATCTTGTGATGATTTTTGAGAATCATAACAAAATGATCAAGGTGCTCGAGTCCACGGGCAACATGAGCAAATACCTAAATGTGAAGAAGATAACTTTGATGCATCTACAAATGACCACCCAAGAGAATAAAGAGTTGACACTCTCATCAAGGAGTTATTGCATGGGATGGCGACATCGTCAGATCCTAGAAATCCTAATCAACGAACCACCAAGATGAAAAAGGAAAGTGGAAGAAAAAGAAGAAACAAATAAAAAAAAAAATCCCCATAGGCCCCACTTTTGACTCTTTATAGGTACATCATGGAAAAACGATGAGTAATATAGTCTGCACATGTAAAAGGGAGTGTCAAAGCCAAATAATGAGTTGAAAAAGCGTGGCCCTTTCCTATTTTTCTCCTCCTCCTTTTTTCCATTTTTCCTTCCATTGATCACTGCCTGGCCTCGTCAATGGCCAACCTTGGACGAGGGCCGCCCTCAGGTGAGGAACGCCCAAGCCTATGCTGGCAAAGGTCGCCCTCGATTGCCCTCACTCGCCCGTCCGCCCAAGCGAGTGCGACCCTTGCCACCTCACCATTGTTCTTGCCAGCCTAGGCCCAAGTGTCTCTCGTCCAAGGCGCCTAAGGCCACCGACCTCTGTCCGCCATCAACGAAGTGAGTACTACAAAGAATCAGTTGTCATTCACTTTTTAACTAATGTGAATATTACGAACAAGTCTGCAAAAACTACACGAAAATGAACACAACCGGAAGCCATATAAATTTCTGAATCGGTCGAATGTGAAAACTAAAGAAAATGCACTGAAAAGCTTGAATGCAATTTTTTTTTTTTAAATATCAAATTTTTATGATCCCTCAAGGGGCCAATCTACCGTCTTAACAGTGTTCTAATCAACAGTCTCTTGTGATTCAATGATCACCAATCCTTGAAAATCTAATCATATTGTCGGAAAGACAAAAAGAAAATGTCCGCAAAAAAAAAAAATTGTAGCACGAGAGAACAAGGCTGAAAACACGACAGAAGGGTTTTCGCTTCCCCAAATTGAACTACACTTTAAGGAAAAATTTCAAATAAAAGCCCGAAATATCCTCATTTTAAAATAAAGGCATGAAGTGAATTTTGTTTCAAATAAAAACTTAAAGTGACATCATTTTCTTAAATAAAAGCCCAAAATGGATATGACTGTTTCAAATAAGAGCATAACTTTGCTAGCTCGCTAGCAAGCAAAATATTCTGGCCCATCAAGGGCGTTTTTGTCAAGAACAATTTTAATTTTACTTTTAATTAATTTAGATTAAAAATTGAAAAATGTTAAAAGTTTTTTTTTTAAAAGCAAAAATACAAGTAGGAGGGCTGGCTAGCTGCCGCCCCATCGTCGGTGGGGCCACGCCGATGGTCGGGGTCATCGGCGCCTTGACAAGGGTCGATGACTCTAGCCGATTAGAGGCGAGGGCTAGCCCTTGCTAGAACTAGGAGAGGGCCGCGACCCTCTCCTAGGTTTAGGCGAGGGCCGGCAAAGAATGGCGTCTTGTGTTTTGCCCCGGAAGAATGGATGATGCTATACCATTGTTTCTTAAGTACCATCGAAGTCATTGAAAGGCTCTTGTGAAGTTCTGGCTACTGCTGGTGTAGATGTATAGATGCATAGAGTTTTTCTTTGTCTTATCGACAACACTGCATACGACATTATGTTGTTATGAACCGTGCTGTTTGTCTCATCTGCCTGTGTGGTCAGGTGGCATCTGCATGCAAGGCTTATTTGCGCGCATGGAAGGATGAACCTCTGAGCAGATTGCGGAGATGTATCAAGTGTTGATAATTGGATGTTGCATGCGGTGGCAGGGAAGGATGAACCTCTGAGCAGCTTCCAGAGCCAAAATGAAGATAGAAATCTGGTAATTGCGAGATCAAGTACAGGTATTGGTTTACATTCACGGCACCCTGAGAAGGTAATTTCCGTGCTTGGCTTGTTTGTCATCGATCTCAGAGGTTGAGATTGAACTGTTGCGGATGCCTTTCGGCATCAAAATGGAGCGCTGGTGTCTGATGGCAGTTTATCTGAGTTAACGAGGCCAGGGTACTCGGGAGAAAGTTAGTCGCCATTGGACTAGAGAAACGATCCCTGCTGGACCCAAATTTAATACGAAAATGCAAGAAACGATAAACGAATCGAGAACTTATCACAATGGCGAATGTCCATCAAGATGTTGCAATATACTCAATTTTCTTATGAATTCCATTTTCGCTATTGTCTTGCTACCAGAACAGGCCGAGCAACAGTGTAGTTCTTATTTCCTTGTATTCAGGTGTACTGCTTCTCATTCACATCGGTGCAGGATGCATCATAACCGAACTTATGAGTCGCAGATAGGCTTAATCGGAACTAACGCAAAATACAGAAAAGAAAACAGAAGCTAGGTAATTGCTACCTAACTGACAGGTAGAAAGGCAGCCTTTTGGGGATCTAAACAAGCAGGCGATAGGTCGGCACTGCTAACAAGTGCTTAGCTCTTGGAACTGATAAGCCAAATCTTTCGCTCATGTCAATATCGCTCGGCACCATGTCCTCGGGTAATTCCCACTTGAAGCAATGCGCTAATTGAGCCAGAACAAGCTTCACTTGTAGCAAGCCTAACTGAATTCCAGGGCATCCCCTACGTCCTGAACCGAAAGGAAGCAGCTCGAAATGATGCCCTTTCACGTCTATTCCATTGTCGATGAATCTCTCAGGTACAAACTTTTCGGTGTTTTCTGACCACACACTAGGATCTCGCCCGATCGCCCATATGTTCACGATGATTCTGGATTTCTTTGGTATGAAGCATTCGTTTATGATGGCATCCTCCATGGATTCTCGCGGAACTAGTAATGGCACAACTGGATGGAGTCTCATGCTTTCCTTCACCACCATGTCCAGATAATTTAGCTTCGGTAGATCCGACTCCTCAACCATTCTAGTCAAGCCAACGATGGTTTCTAGCTCTTCTTGAAGGTGCGCCATCGTCTGTGGATTCCTCATGAGTTCAGAAAATGCCCAGTCGATGGAGGTCGATGCTGTCTCGAAGGAACCCGAGATCATGTCCAGTATTATGGCTTTTATATTCGTTCGATCGATGATATACTTTTCTTCGTGAGGGTCTATGGGTTGGTTCATCATCGAAAGCAATATGTCGATGAAATCCTGCTGATGTTCGCTGTCATAATGAGCAGTGTCTTGCACATGGTCGTCGATAATCTTCTCTAGGAGTTTGTCAACCGACCTTCTAACTGCCTTGAACTGCCGAGTCGACCCCTAAGAAGAACAATCTTCATTAGTGACTCGCTCAAGCTTGCCACAGAGGATAGACCAGAAAGGTGGTGGATTGTTAGTAGCGGAAGATGACCGTTCCATTATCGATTAGAAGTTCGTCGTGTTGAATTTCCCTCTCAATGCATCCCCAGAACGTGTCTGCACACTGCAACTGTCCATATTCTGATAGCAATGTTCGTTTTTTGTCGATTATGTTCATCGAACGCGTGAGCAGACATACGTGAACCACATGCGAAATTATTGTATTTGAAGGATGTACTACGAGAAGACATGGAAAATCAACGAGTTTGACGATGCAGGGAGACGTATGATCCGTGCTAGTATGGCTTTAACACAGTAAATATAGATAGAGACTTGGAATGCGAAAATCGCAAGAATAGCCCTGCACGTACCTGAAGATCAAGTAGCCTGAGAAAAGGCACGTAATCGGCCAAGTTGAAGACTCCGGCGACTCTCGCGTTCTCCTGAATGATCCCCTTCAGATCGTGCTCGCCGTCCGTACTCCTCCCCAGTATCATCCTACAAGCCATGTCCTCCATCGCACGCTCCACCTGCGCGCTCAAGTCCACCGCCTCATGCGCTGCTGCGGACTCCCTCAGCGAGGCCACCAGCGAGCCCACCTCCTCCCTCCTCAAGCCCTCGAAGCTCCGGACACTGGCCGCGCTCAGCAGGTGCGTGGTGCACAGTTTCCGCACGCTCCTCCAGTACGGGCCATACTCGGTGAAGACGAGGCCCTTGGTGGTGTAGAATTCCAGCTCCGCCTCCGGGATCCTGGGCCTGCTCGCGAAGATGGCGTCGTGGGTGCCGAGGAACAGCCCGGCGGCCTCTGGTGAGGAGACAACGACGGCTGGGACAAGGCCTAGGCGGAGGGGACATGATCGGCCCATACCGGGCCGAGAGGCTGCAGAGACTGCGGTGGGGGAGGTCGCCCAGCAAGTGGAGGTTGCCGATGATGGGGAGCGGCGGCGGGCTGGGCGGGAGCCTCCGGCGGCTCCGGTCGCTCGAGAGGAGGAGGCGGCGGGCGGCGAAGGAGAGGAGGGCTGTGAAGAGGAGAGACAGGAGGATGGCAAGAGGTGAAAAGTCCATGCTTCCTGTGGTCTCGTGAACGAGTGAGGGAGGGTGACCGAGGGTCATATCATTTATAATTGGAGAAGGCGAGAAACTGTGCATGAATTTTTCACGTTTCCAATTTTTTCCCGAGGTACACGAGCGCAACACGTCATCGATACCGTGATCCCATTTTTCAAGGATATGATTTTAAAATAAAAACTTATCTTTTGATATTGACCTACTTCTCTCTATTAAGTGATGGTTATTTCATATATGATTTTTGCCTTAATGAAAAGCAGTTTATAAGGACCATAGTTCATTTTCGCAAGGGCATCATAAGGTCAAATACAAACTCTCTCATTCATAAATAGGTGAGGAGATTGGGTTAGTTGAATACTCTATTAATCACCATCAAGTTGTCCTCGAATCTTCGTGGATTTCCATTTCACACAAACTCAAACAATGACCGGAGGTCAAATTTATTTTGGATCTTGTTTTTCCGCAGATGATTCTTATTTATGCTTGATCTATTCTTTAATGCATGAGTAGAATCATTAGTTTTTTTGTCTAATACAACATGCCCTTTCTCTCTCTCGCGTGGATCCTATGGTCTAGATTGCGTCCCCAGTCCCGTTGCACCCATGATCCGTCATTGCGTGTCCCTAAGACGAACAGGAAGGAATGGTGGTTGGGGAGGGTCGCCATGAGTGGTGCCAAGGGTGAAGCAAATTCAATGACAAATGAATGTGAGAACAAAATCATTGGGTTTATTTCCGACGATTATCATTCCAATATGAAAGAAAGGTGGGAGGTCGAATCTCCACTTTTTTTTTATGAGATTGAGGTAGGGATGATTTAGTTTCAAGTGTAGGTTTTGATTCCCAATGTATTATAAAGAAGAGAGTAAAAATTTAAAAATAAAAGTTAAAGTAGGAGTAAGAAAGATCAAATTAAAAAAAAAAATGAAAAAAAAATGGTCACATCTAGTGGCACAATCAACGTGACGAACGTGGAACATGCCCAAGACAGGGACAATTGCAGAAGCAGGGGGAAAACTGACATCTACGGACACGCTGACCTGGCACGCAAGGCGAAGGGCGGCCTCAATCGAATGGCGTTTTTCTGGGATGGGTTGCTCTGCAGGAACGCGACCAGGACAAAATGCATCGCCATCGCAGGGCTTTGAACGTTCTGAATGTGGTTACGCATTTGCGTGAATCACGAGTATTGTTTTCCCCTCTGAAAACAACACAAATAAATTCCGAATTTTAGTTTAATATATAATGTGATTTTGAATTTTTAATTTATTCAATATAATCCCCGAAATTTAGCTCGACGTGCAACGCCGTTTCAAACTTTTAACTGTTTAATATAATTCTTGAACTTTTGATATGTGTTTAATATAGTTCCAAGCTGAATTAATTGAAAGATAATGCAAAACATTTTCATATAGTTTATGAAATAACTTATATATGTACAAAAAATTTATAGAACACATATTGAAAGTTTATGAATGATATTACACATTAGGATAAAGTTCAAGGATCACACCGAACAAATTAAAAGTTCATAGATCACATTACACGTTGGATTAAAGTTCAATGACTATTTGGTGTTATTACCCCTTAAATTTAAGCTATTGGATTGGGCATTTTATATAGTATTAGAGTCAGGCTCTTTCTTAGCTTATTTCGCGCGTGTGGCCCAATGGTTTCTCCAATTTCATTTGTTGTTTTCCATTCGATTTGCAGGCGAGAGAGGTGTTAAAAATGTCGTATATCATTTTCTAAAGAGTTTATGGACTTAATACACTCTCTCTACATATAACGAAGTTTTTTTATAGGATAGTCTATAGATCTTATAACAATACTTGATGCGTTGCTCATTTCGGTTATTTTCCATTAAAAAAAATAAAAGATGACACGACATCATCATTGCAGCATAAAATAACTAATAAAATAACTTAATACTTATCTTGTCATCAGTCTAACTCAGACACCACAATAACTTTCATCTTCAAAAGAAAGGAACCAAAAAATAAAAGATTTTAATATGGTAGACATGCATGCATCTCTTTTTAATTTTGGCAACACTTTCAAAAAAAATTTCTCTCCAATAAAATTGACATATCACAGTTATTGCGACTTTGTCTTTTTTAATCCGTTGAAATATTAATAGTTAAAGTAGGAAAAATGGTGTCACGCCAATTTAATTTAAATATTTTAATTTTACCAATCGAGTCATAAACTTTTTAAAATTTTGTCAATTGAGTTCATTTGGCCAATTCTAACTAGAAATTACAGGCGTAACACTAATTTTCCTTACATGACACAATAGCTTTAATGTAATTTTCATAAAATAATATTTTAACATTTTTTCAATTTTTTATTTTTGGTTTTTTCTTCACTTTTCTTTTCCCTTTTGCTAGTCACCATTGGTCCTTGATGGGCTGGTGACCTGGGCAGCTCCTCTCATCGGCCTTGAGCAAGGGATGCTTGGGCTTGGGCTTGGGCCAGCAAGGGTCACCTTTGCTTGGTCAAGTGAGGGCAATCAAGGACGACCCTCACCCTCACCTGAGGTCAGTGGAGGTCACCGAATATCAACGGCGCTTGGTGGTAGTGGCCAGTAGAGAAAAAAGGAAAAAAAAAATAGAAAAGAAGAGAAAAGGGAAAAAAGGAGAGAAGGAAGGAAAAAAAAATAGCAATTTTGAAAAAATATTATAATATTATTAAAAATTATTTACATTAGCATCGTAATTACATAGGACAATCAACATTCGTGTAAATTAGTTGGATGGATTCAATTAATAGATTGTGAAAGGTTTAAAATTCAATTAGTAAACGTTTGATAAGTTAAGGACTATTTAGATAATTTAGATTACCAATGAGTATGTCATGAAACATGTCACTAGCGGAGCATTTAGTATTTGGTTTCAACAAAATGTCAAATAAGAAGATGATATGGTGGAGATGGTTGATTGATGAGAAAATTAATTAAAATATCGTCCATTTCAAAGAAGAAAAGTGTAATACGTCTTTTCACATCGCCTCAAAGTTTCCCGATGAAAATCTTTCTCATAAGTAGGTTCGACAATTCATCGAGATAATTAATTATCTTAGGGATTTTGTTTCAAAAATCATAGATTA